>NDGN011441876.1:0-10998 GCA_002564285.1 Tympanoctomys barrerae
AATGTATTAATTATGGAAACTGTCCTACTAATCGGTTTTGAAACTGTCTCATTGCTATTTGTTCCTCAATAAAAATTAAAAAAATAATTTAAAAGTCGGTGGAGGACCACCTAAGTAGCTCTCCTTGAAAGAAGAGCAACTGTCTCCATTTTGACTGAGCTTGACCCTATTTCTTTGTATTGATATGTACAGAGCTGGCGAGTCAGGATGAACAGCCAATGCTCCACACCGCCAGCTGGGATCAAGCCTCGAGATGCAGGCTAAGACTTCCTGGGGCTTGAAAGACTACATCAAAGCTGAAGCACCAGAACTCCCAAGACATTAGATATTATCTCAATAGCATAAAGCAGATTACTTTCTCTTCATATTCTCTCTGTATATGGCAGAGGTAAATGTAGGCCACCCACCTAGCTCAGCTCACAGTACTTACCTACTTCCCTCAATTCTCAGTCATTCCTCCTCAAGCCACCCCTCCAGTGAATAAAACCAGGTGAAGCTCTGGGTCAGCCTCTTTGTTCCGGAAAGCTATCTTCATGGACAGACTTAAGGCCTCTTGGCTACCAGTAATTATAAAAAAAAAAGAAAGAAAGAAAGAAAAGAAAAGAAAAAACCAGTGACTACTGAGAGCAAGTCTTTTTCCCTTATATTACATTCAGGCTATCCGGCCCAGGCTAGGTGCAGTACTCACAGCTGTAATCCCAGCAGCACTCACACATATAGTTCCTGTGGACCATCAGTTAATCACAGACTCTGCAAGTCTGCCCCATGACTTCATGAGGTTTTGGGGGACAACTAGACACAAACCATAACAAGTGATTTCTTTTTTTTTTTTGAGACAGGGTCTCACTGTGTAACTCAAGCTGGCTTTGAACTCACATGGATCCTCTTACTCAGTCTCTGTAATGTGAGGCCTGCCGGGATTACAGGCATGCGCTACCAAGCCCAGCCTTCAAAACTATTATTTGAAATTGAATTCTGTTAATGAACTCTTATGGTGAAATAAAATTTATCTTAAAAGATTAAGTGCTCAAAATCATTTTAGAACACAACATTAAAACAAATCACGTTATGGAACCATTAAAATACAAAGTTAAACAATAAGAGCAAGGTACTCAAATGTAATCACTTAATATGAGTAAAAATATTAATTCCTACCATTCAACTTGAAAGCCTTCATGATAACTTATTCCTGAGAGAGCATGCTAGGTTTTCAGGATCAAAACAGACTCTGTTTTCACTAAAGACTGTAAAAGCATGGGTCTTCACTGAATACCCTTCCTTAGGTTTAGCTCAGCAATCCCTCAGCACCTACATGTTAGGCCATAGGAGAGGAACCCCACATTATGCATCTGTGATCTTCATAGAAAGGGTGGCTTGACTGACTCCACCTCTCTGAAAAGAGAAAAAGAAATCTTAACCAGGAGAAATCCTCTCAAGTAGACAAAAAGAAAGGTCTCTAAGTTGTTATAGTCCTTTGAAATGTAAAGGGATGCCTAAGAGACATATCTACCCTTTGAAATGTAAGTAGCAAAATGGCTTCTATCCATAGTAATTCCATACTTCTAACTTCCCAACTATGACTGTATTCAATCTCCTTTAAACCGTGTTGCCAATAATCTTTGCTTAGTAAGCACCACCATACAGAAAATGAAAATGTTAGTTGTTTTCCAACATTTCTTTCTCATATTTCCTTATTTCAGCCAATGAAGCCATTACCCTAATTGTCCAACCTTCATTTTTTTTTTTTTTCAAACACATCCTATCCAATAGATTCTCAAATCCTGTCAACTCTCTGAAACTGCTCCCCATAACTCATTGGTCCAACGAGGCATCTTTCTCACCTGCGTGAGCGCAAATAGCTTCCTTGCTTTTCCCTCGACCTGCTTCCCCTCTTCCCCACCTGAGCCCTGCACAGTCCTTTACTGTGCACGTGCTCTCTTCCTCTGCTTGGAGCTCTGCATTTTACCTGGCTAGTGCTCAAGGTTTTCCCCATTCCCTAGTGGATCCTTCCGATCTTGGGGCCGAGCTCCTCTCTGCCTTGCGCCCTGTTCCTGCTCTTCCTTGTTTTCTCCTCTCCATTCTGGTTTCCTTCAGAGTCCGCTGCAGTCAGCACAGAGCACTTGCCCCACACTGGAACCTGTGCTGAGGACACTGTCAGCAGATGTGCAGAAAGAAGGCCCCTTCCTTTGCTCTTTAGGCTCTGCTTAAAGGCGTCTGAGCTGAGGCATGCACTTTTCCTTTACCTTCTTTGAGGTTTCTGCAGAGCATTTACCAGCACCCCAGAGATTACAAAAATATTGTGTATTTTTTATTTTATTTTTTTAGGTATTGTGTATTGTCAGCTTCTAGAACCTAGCTCAGTAACGTCAGGGACTGTTTCATTCATGGCTGGACCTTCTACTAGAACAGTGGCTGGGAGAGAGGGAACAATGTGTAAAGTGAATGAAAATTAAAGATTATACTAGATTTATGGATGCACTAATAAGCCATTTGTGAACAATATATAAAATCAATTGACAGAGAAAATATAAAGCAATGTGAGTGAAACAAAGAATACAATTTATTCTAAATGAAAGTGGAAAATGCAATCTCATTATTGCAAAAAAAAGCAATTTCAAATAAAAGAGATAGTGTCTAAATATTGAAAGATGGCACTATTCTCAATCATTAAGACTTATGAGGCCCTTCCTTTAAATAGCATGATTTATATACCTGTGTGTATGAAGCCGTAACTGTAAAACAATGCAATGAATCCAAAACTTTCACAAGAAATCTTGGAGGGTACCGTTCTTTCTTTTCTTACCAGCTTCTCTCTTTATTCTGTTTCTTAGCAACTGATCGTCTCATATACACCATTGAGTGGAAATTTTCTCAGGCAGAATGATTTAAAGATAATTCTCTCTGGAATTTTGTCAAATTTACAGCTGCTGTGTTGTCTAAAGTATCCCTGCTGCCTTTAATGATAAATGTTGCGGTAGAGGTTAGAGAGAGTTTACTTACGTGGGAAATACGGCTTCGGACTTTTCCTCACTCCCTCTGGCCGGCCGTTTCCTGTGGAATATTCATATATATAAATTTGCTGAGCTGCAGCACAGGTCTAATTTAAATGCAAGAATAAATTCAGTCATTTTTCTTTTCTTTTTATTCTTCAAAAATTATACAGGAGCAAACTAGTATGTGGAATCATTGCTGTATCTTCTCATGAGTAAAACACTGGAATTTCATTCTTTCAGTTTTGAAGATGAATTAATTCTATAAATTGCATATTTTCATAATGTTTTATGTTATCCCTTTTATTCTAGTTCTTACAAATTGATGATAAACCATTATTGTTACTGTTACTGTACTTTGTGGTTAGGATACTATTTTTTTTCTTAAAAGTAATTTATAATCATGTTTTCATTCTAGAAACCATGTTTCTTTTTAATCATCTGCAGCTACTTATAGAACTTTGGTTATGGAATTTGATACTATTTGATATATTGCTGTAATTATTTTAATAATAAAACCAAATTGCCATATGACTGCTGTTTTATGAAAAATCCTTGAGAGGAAATTGAACTAAAGTCTGTATTAAAATTAAAGACTTTAGGGGAAAGGGTTTAGGTAGGCAATTAACAAGATTTAATACATAAAGAAAACTTATCTAAGCTAAAAAGGAGATTTAGAAGATTTCATTTGTATTTTCAAACCGATAATATTATTAATGACTTTCAGACCTAGTTTCTTCATAATAGGCAAGCACTTATTCCACTGAGCTATCTCCCCAGTTCCAGTTTTTTCATAATAAATTTCAGTTTCATATTCTTTTTGCAAACGTTATATACTGAGTTAGAAATTGTCAGAAAAATCAATTCCTTCTGTGTGTATGTAAAACAAAATACAAACTGAAACCAAGTAATTATTTATCTAATGAACAGTGAATTGTCACATTAAAAAGGGAGCAGATGATTAAACAAAGCAAATATTTTGCAATTTGAAACATTTAGTAATTCCTAATTTCTAATCTCCAAATCTAATGTTAAGCAGAAGTTCTCCTTAAGCCAGTGCTAGCAACATGTGAGATGTGCTCTAAAGCATTGCGTAGCTTGCTTATGTCCTTTCTGTAGTAATAATTCCGCATGGTGGGCTGGGTAGATGGCTCAGTAGGATAAGCGCTTGACTGGCAAACACAAGGATCTGAGTTCAATCCCTGGTTCCGAAAAAAAAAAAAAATTTCCACATGGCTTTTCACATCATGTCCTAATCCTGTTAATTATTCCCAACATTATATCAGTCTCTTAACTTGGCACTCCTCATCTCTGTCTCTCTTCATTTTTCGCAATATAAATGTCTATGTTAAGACTTGTCATAACTGACTTTATTGTTGTATCCTTTATGTTAGAAACAGTATGAACTGTAGTGAGATGTGCTTTGTGAGAAAAATTGTCTTTGGTAGACCAACTGATGGCACCAGTTCCTAAGTGGTGCAATCCCAAGGTTTTTATCAATTTACTATGAAAGAAAACTATGATCTTTTAGCAGTGGTTGCCTCAAGTGAAAGAGTGGAGCAGACTTGTGTGATAGGTAATCTTTGTTGCGTACTTCTGCATCCTGCTTCACATTAGGATAAATGATCTTTCTTTCATGAGGAAAATAATTCTATCCTGGTCTCTTCCACTCTCACATTTCCTTAGTAGTTATTTCCCCAGGTGTTCTGCATTTGAGACCTCTCTGTCCCCCATAACATGACCATCACAATGATGAAGTCCACATTGCCTACTCTATTAGTTCAATAATTCATACCCAGATTCTTCTTTGAAGGCAAAAACACTATCAGCTCCACCACTCTTAGGACTGTAAGAGTCATGTAATATCCTAGGCTGTGTAGACAATATCAGTTCCACGTTCTCTTCAAGTGTCTCCATTGTAAGACTCCATAACTTTTACTAAAGTCTCTGGAAGACAAAAACTCAGTTGCACGCTCCATAGATTGTCCTGGATGTGACTGGATCCTTAATGTTTTGTTCATTTTCAGATAGATATTTGAGTTTGAGATCTCTGGTGCTAATTGTAGCTTGTTTTCACTGCTCCTCTATCCTGACATTTCTTCTTCAATTTGCCCACTCTTCTAGGTTTGCTAATTCCCTCTGTAGATTAGTCTACCAATTTGGAAGGACTTGGCTATGAAAATAAATAGAATCCCTTACCATACTACCTGCATTTCACGTGAGGTACATTGCCTCTGACATCACACACACTCGCTCTCCACATTTTCTAACTACACATCCACTCAAATGGTGCAAACCCTCCACACACCTGTACTTGCATTCACATTTTAAACCACAGCTCTAGTTTGGTGATCATCCTTTAATGTCCTGCATACAAATATATTCCTTTTACTCTCCCCACAGACCATCCCCTGAACTCTACTTCTATTTTTATCTAACTTGATTTCTGAAACATTTAACTTTCGGAACACTTATTTTTCCTCTTCCTAAAATTCATCTCTTTTGCATCCCGGTGCAGTTTGATGCATCTATTATTTCTCTTATTGTTCTTTACAAGCACACTCTAGGTTTTGGTCTTCATCTGCATCTCTCCTAATTCCTTTTTACCTCCTTTGCAGTCAGAACCATGTGACCACATGAGAAGGTACCCTCTGGTTTCTGGGGAAGAGAGGGGCTGCCCTTGAACTTGCTAACTGTCAGTTTTGTCCATTTCTAACCTCCACTGTCTTGCTTCCTTGGAAATTTTTATGATCTCCGTTTCTTCTAATGAGCTCATTTTCAGCTCTCATTGTATGCAGATGCTTTCTGTAGTTTGCCATCTTTTAGTTGATTTACAGATATTCATTTTACAATATAGAATTTATTTTAAAGTATTAATAATTTTATCTCCCTAATAAAATGCTTTCTGCTAAATTCACTTCAGTGTTTATCATATAACAAAATATTTACATTATATATATTATTATGTGCATAGTTTGAAAGAGCATGCTGTATTTTCAAAAATTTCACACTTATTATTTATGAGCAGATGTTATTTAATTGTATTTATATATACATATATTTCTTGTTCCAAATGAAGGAAATCCTAAACATTTTTTATCTTTCCAAAGCAGTTTTGTAACAACACAAATGGTCTAGTTTACATTAGTACTAATTAAAATTTCTACTAAACATTCTGGTGCAACTAAGTATTAATAAGGAATCTTTCTTTGATTTCTGAAGTTCAGAAAGAGTGATGTCTTTGTCATCTGAATATTGAGTTGTACTAAATTTAGGAAATTAATGTTCCAGTTGGCAGGTTAAAAATATATTTCTGAGAAAATTACTAAGATGCATATAAAATATAAACATACATAAGGCAAAAAATGGCAAGTAGGTGTTTTAAGCAAAATGAGATCTGTGAAAATGTTTATTAGAATGACATGTTTACATTTCTCTAGACATCTAATATTTATTTTTAAACTCTTAGGATAAAATTAAGTTAAATGAAGCAAGAAGGCCACAGTTATTGATGGGCCATTGAGTACACATATTTACAGAGAATTTTCCTTTACGGAGCCTCTTCATACATCAATATTAAAGTTTATTTTATTACCCCTAAGTAAATTTTATTTTAATGAACTGATAATCTCTTGTTGCTAACCTTTCCAACCAGCCAAGTTGACATAAAATATACTGTTTAATTTTGTTCCATTAACATTTATAGGTTCACAATGCTCTCTTTTATAGAAAAACTGTAAATATCTAGATATTTTAGCTTGACTCAAATTAGCCATTATTCAGGTTGTCTTCACAAAGAGCTAAGTTTAGCTAATTCTCATCTGTTTAGCAGAATAGATCCTAAATGACTTCTTTCAGCCATTACTGCTCTCTCTCTTTCTCTCTCTCTTTTTCTCTCTCTTGACTTTGTGTAAAGAAAATGGAAGAATTGAGCCAAATTTCCAATAGCTATCAAAAATGCATCA
Organism: Tympanoctomys barrerae; assembly: GCA_002564285.1. Classification (NCBI taxonomy): domain Eukaryota; kingdom Metazoa; phylum Chordata; class Mammalia; order Rodentia; family Octodontidae; genus Tympanoctomys; species Tympanoctomys barrerae. The sequence goes on from NDGN011441876.1 coordinate 6,956, forward strand.
GGTATCCAAAGTTTAAGTAATCCCTTCTCTAGACAATTTAAAATCTAATGTTATATATCACAAGGAAGTAACAAGAAGGCTAGAAGGAAGAAATGGCTGAAGGATAACTGAATGTGTATGACTGATACTTGCTTTTTATAACTTTTTGGTGAAGCCCACAACTACTCTCTCCATTTCCTTCATCTTTAAAGCATACCAGTGCCTCTAAGCTCATTGTCCAACATGATGGAGTAGCACAACTCTGGTCATGCACTTATGTTCTGCTGTTCTCTTGTTTTTGTGTTTCCTTAGTTAAAAAAAAATTTAATTTGTGTCAATTATGTGAAAATCAGTGTTTAGATACATCAAAGAAGAAAACATTATGAATTTGTGAATCCTATATTTTAGCCAAGAATGATATATATTAATAAGCAAATGAAATCAAAATTGATTTTAATTAATGAAAATTATTAAAAAGATTTTAATAAGTAAAATGAAGGAAGACCTAAGCATATTAACATCACCGGCCAAACACCTCTGCCATTACTGGGCATGAATCATAGGGAAATAAAGTCTGTACCTCGTTGAGATGGCTGCACTTCCATGCTTATTGTATCACTATTCATAACAACCAAGAAGTAGAATCAATCACCCTGGCTTAATGGATAAAGAGAATGCAGTAAATATACAAAGTGAGATAATATTTATTTATAAAAATAATGAAACATTGCAATGTGCAGTAACTTGACGAACAGGATGACATCATGTTAAGTCCAATAAGCCAAGCATAGAAAGACAAATGCCAGACACTCCCGTATGCAAAAGCTACAAAAGCTGATTTTGTGGAAGTAGACATTTGAATAGAAGTGACTACAGGCTGAAAAGAGAAGACGGAGAGAGATGGGACAATAAGTAACAAATTATGTCCACATAGTGGGAATATGCTTCAATGTTCTACAATGTACTAAGATTACAGAATCTACAGTAATATAATATCTACTTATTTATAATAACAAGAAGAAAGGCAGTTTCCAAATGCAAAGAAGTTTTAGATGTTCGAGGACACAGTCATTATCCTGAATTGATCATGTATCTCATTGTCAAGCTGTATGCCATAAAATGGACAATTGAAAATGCAAATGAATGGGTAGATTAAAATCTCTGGGAAATCATGCCTGCACTGAGTGAGCCAGATGAGGATCATGGGAAATGGTGATCCTTTTCATGCAGAAGGATCACAATAAATACCAAGGCTCTTAGGTGTCACTAAGCCCAAGTGCCTGATGGGTGCCTAGAGCTCAGTAAACTACTATAGTCAGATGCATGCTGTGGCTCCAGGAGGAGGCAATTAGACTTTGTTGGGCATGGTAAGTATATTAGCTTTCCACTAATATGTCCATGACAATCAATTTATAAGATATGTATTTTGGTTCACCGTTTGGAGGTTTCAGTCCACCTTTGGTTGTCCCTGAGAATTGTGTGGTGAGGCAGCACATTATGCAGCACAGCACATGGTGGAGCACAGCTGCTCTCACACAGCAGAAATGAAGAGGTGAAGGTACTATATCCCTTCCATGGGTACAATGTCCTCCTGTTGGGCCCCACCTACCAGAGGTTCCACTGCTGCCCATTAGCACCATAGGCTGAGATCAGTCTCTTATCATGTGGCATGTGGGTAGTACAATTAAAATTAGTAGAAAGTTATAAGCTCAGCCTGGTGTAATCTGGTATGTATCTGCAAGACATCTCTCTGGTTATCAGCTTAAATGCCATTACAGAGTAGAAAAAAGCATGCTTTGTTACAGAATGTTTCCAGCAACATTCAAGACTTCATAGGTGAGGGGTGTGTTTCTCTCATTGGGCTAACAGGACTTGCTTATTTAATGAAAATTGTGAAAAAGAAGAAAGTATCTTGGCTGTATAGCACCATGTATGCCATTGTCACTAACTGTGATGGAAAAGAAAGGAGAAAAAGACAGGAAAATGAGGTTGGAATTTTGTAGTTCAGGTTAGCGTCTTTCATTTTTGATAGTCCATAAAATATGGTCATTATTCTAGCTATGTATGATCCTATCAATAAGCATTTTTAAAAATATATTTGGTTTTTACACAGTCTTATTATGCAGCTCAGATTTATAGTGATCCTCCTGTTTTCAGCTTTCCCAGTACTGGGATTACAGATGTATACCACTATGCCCAGCTCAGCCTGGGGGTGGGGCGGGCCCAGTATGTGGTGCCAGGAATCACACTGCGGTCCCTGTGCTTGCTGAGGCAAGTGCTTAGACCACTGAGCTATCTTGACATCCCTCATGAAGATTTTAATCCAATAATAATTTATTATAACTGTAAGACTTTTGCTCTTTATAACCCCACCTGTCAGAGTCAAGATTGACAAGATTCCATGTACTTCACGAAGAGTGGACTTCTAGTTTTCAGAGCCTATGAAATTAGGATTTCAGTCAAATAGAATTAGATCTCTTTGCAATCAGAAACTTCTAGCAATCCATAAGTAGATGATAGATAGCTACTAGATACATAGAAACTTCACATATCTATTATATACTCTGTTATTGTATGTTCTCACTATACATTTAAATATATAGCTGAATATTGGTCTATATAAGCATGAATTTATATATACTCATGTGGCTATGTATTTAGATATATATTCAAAGTGTCATAAAGAGCTTAAAAACAAAGAGGCAAATAACAGAACCTTGGAGTCCAGTTTTTTTTTTTCTGTATTTCGTGTACATTGTGAAAATCTTTTTTTGTTTTTTCCTAAAACCTTGGTATTTTTACAATATTTGACATAGTGTGATAAATAATTATTTAATAAGTTAAATATCAATAGATACATATATAGGTAAACAATTTATAGATTATAAAGTTGAACATTAATTAAACTCCTTATTGAGTAAAGTTATTCAAAAGCAAAAAAAAATTTCTACAAAGAACAATTACCTTATGTTATCTTGATTTCTTCCTGATCAGTCTTGTGATTTTTTTTTTTTCAATTTTACTAACCTTTTTGAGGTATCTGTTTTCTATTAGGTTACTTTAAAAACAGCACTTCAGAAAGTTTCCAGTTTTTCTCCAAAACTAGGTTAAGAACATACCTTAAATCACTTGTAGTGTTTTTTATTATTGTTTTTGTAACACAGCACACATTTTCTAAGATTGACTTTGAAATGAAGAGTTTTGTATTGTTTCCTACATCAAAGCATCCTGAGGTCAAGGATACATATACTTTCTTTGTTCATTACTTTATATTCAGGACAAAACAGTTTGAGTTTCCTGTCAGAAAACTGTCATAAATAAATAAAAAAAAAGCAACAGGTATCTACATGATGTAATAAGGTGCTGAGGAAATGTGTTTCACTCTCCAAGTTACCCCTTGGGAGTCCTTTGCACTTGAGGTCCTGAGAAGACTTCACAAAGTGCATCAGGTTTATATTTATATGTCCAGTGTATAAATTTACCCCCAAAATTACATCCTGTCTACTCAAAATATAATATTCTATAGGAAACAATACCATGAAATAAAATGTCAGGTAAGCCTTTTGAAATAGTGTTTTCTTGGAGGATTAATTGGGAGTCGAGGGAAATAGAACACCAGTAATAGTCTATATGCAGTGACATCTTGTTTAGTCACACTGCGATTGTTATGGAATCAATTGGAACTGAAGGAAGTGGTTGGATGATAAAATCACAGTGGGTCCTTATTACCATGGTGACCAGGCTTACTACTGTGAACTGGGTTACTTTCTTGGGAAACTTTACACAAAGAAAAAAGTCAAAACAAAAACTGTGACTGTCTCAAAATATATGGGTGGAAAATGAAAACAAACGAACAAAAGACTTTATGAAATTGTGAAAATATTTATTTTCTGCAGGCATGGCTTAACAATGACCCTCACAACAGACTGTAATTGTTGTTGACCTGCAACCCCAAGTAAATATCACTTGTGTGAAGTACTACGTAGTGCTACAGTATGGGGGATGTGGCATTGATCTTTAGGATAGTTTCTTTTACTACCATTCTCTTTAACAGAATGCCTGAA
>NDGN011441881.1:0-13672 GCA_002564285.1 Tympanoctomys barrerae
AAAAAAAAAAAAAAAAGATCTGGTGTAACTGAGTGTGAAGGCTTCAAGCACAATGAAAAGCCCCAGTACAGTGTCCCGCAGTGGAACATACTGGGGACACTCAGCGCTGTCCTTGTGGGGAGTGTCACAAATGTGACCTGGGAACAGATGCTGGCCTGCTCCTCACCCAAATGAGTGCATTCCTGCCATACCACCCTGGATCACCCCAGTGAGCACTGGCACAGGTCAGGGGTGCCTTCCACCCAATTACCCTTCTCTGCGCCTCTCGGACCTTTGGTCTTTAAGAGAACTGCCAGCTTCCAGGGCAAAGTGGGCCGTGGCCCTGGACTGGAAGCCGTTACTCTCAGGCTGGCCGTGGTATGGGCCGCTGTGCAGAGCAGGGTTCTGCGCCAGGAAAGCCACCCATGCTGCTGACCTCTTTGTCTCCCTGTGTCCCCCAAGCATCTGCGCAGCAGAGGGCTGCTAATTGGGGCATTCTGGCCCTGGACGTCACGGATGATGCAGTCGGGCAGCCAGCCTGGGACCCACTGGCGTCCGGCTCCAGGAAAGCCATGGGGCAGCAGCTCTTCCGAGGATCTGCCCGACAGCCTCTCGGCCAGGCATGTGGTGGGACCGGGGCCCTGGCGCCTTCCGGCCTGATGTTTCTATGTCAACCAGATGCCAAAGGTCTGATTTCCAGAAACACTGGGGGGCCAGTTTGTTGGCAGCCCTAAATCATTTAAAAATGAAAACTAAATATTCACAGCATGGTGGTTCAGATGGATGGTGCTACTAAACAGGGAGGGAGGGAGAGGGGATTTAAAAGTAAGCCCAGAGCCAGGAAACCCGCAGCTACTCTGCAGCGCACACAGTGCTCTGTGAGTGGCAACATACGCAGAACAACCTCCCTAGGTAGCCTCAGCCCTCCGGCAGTGCACCCGGCTTCCATTTGTTTGTTTCTCCTGACCACAGGGCCTTTGCATTTGCCATCCTCTCTGCCAGGAATGCTCTGCCCTCTGGATATCTACGTAGCCATGCCCTCAGCCCTTCTAGGTCTTTGCTTAAGTGTCACTGTCAGAAAGACCTTTCCTGACCCCTCTGTCCCCCTTTCTCTCCTTTGCATAATTTTCATCTTAGGACTCATTTCTTTCTGGCGCATTTGGTCACTGTACCCCTAATGCCTGTTGTACTGGAGATTTTATTCTCTAAAACCTGCCTCTCGTGATGTTTCATGTTTACTTTCATATCCCCAGGACCTATGCTCACAGGAGGGGCATCACTAATTGTCTTGTGGTAGTGGGGATTGAACCTAGGGCCTTTACGCTGAGATATATCCCCCATTCTTAAGGACACTTTGTGACAGGATCTCACCAAGTCACTAAGGTGTCCCGGTTGGGTTGGCACTTGCAGCTTCCCTGCCTCAGGCTGCCAGGGTGACAGGAGACATACTGTTTGAATGCATGAATGCCTGAGCACTCCATACTCTTGGGCTTTGCACCAAGTTGCCCGGATGCCACCTTGAGAGCCCTGTGCACATTGCTCTTGTTGCTGACGCTGAGTGGTGCTACAGGATGGATTTGATGGAGCTGTGCAGAGCATGCAGCCTTTGGTTTGCTTGGCTCTGTGAATCATCAGCTGGTGACACACAGCTCTGCAGGACAGGATGCGGTATCATTCATTCCCACAGGGGGCTGGGAAACTGGGCATTCGGAGAAGTTGCTTATCTGGGCCTTCCCACCTGGCTGAGATGTGGGTCGAACCCAGAGTAGCGAGAGTTCAAGGCCAAACAGAGTGGCACCAAAAGCAAGATGCCCCCCTTGTAGCCACTCTCTCAAAGATGCATAGATCTTACAAGCCTGGTCCTCGGCAGCTGTAAATGTCCAGTTTAACATCAGGAGCACTGGCTGTGACCCAGGCATGCGTGGCTTTGATTTGCAGAACTAGAGAGCCCAACCCCCACTGAGGCCCCTGTGGGCAGACTTTTCTGTACATTCTCACACGGTTCTTTCCAATAGATCTATAAAGTAGGTTCTGTCTTGTTCTGTCTTCCAAAGAAGCTGCAGGGCATTTCACATCTTCCTTGGGTCTGAAATCCCACCATCCATGAAAGGCCAACATCTCCATGGTCTTCGTATGGGAAACTGAGAAAAAGTCTTCCTTTTCCATTTCCAGTCAGGGGTAGCTTTAAAAAAAAAAAAAAATCAACCAATGAAAGATAATTTGTGGAGTCTGAGCACTACACAGTGTGTATTTCCACTTTTCCCAGAGTCATGGAGTAAGCAGAGGTCTTGTCTTTGTGCTCTCCTCCTGTTTGTCCTTATGTGTTGGACATCTGGTTTGATGGTAGAACTGGGCAAATGGATGCATTCAACCAGGGTCGGGGAGGAAGTCTTCCAACTTGTGTAAGCAGGAAAGCTCAAGAAGGGGGTGGCTTGGAAGGACGAGCTCAGCGGGAGGTAGGTTATTGGGTGCAAGCCCTAACCACTGAGCCCCTACAAGAAAGGATGTGGAATTTCACACTGCACATGGCTTCTTACAGAGAGAGCTTAATGGCCTCCAGCAACTGATTTCCAGCAGGGAACTGCCTCCTTTCTGCAAACACCTTGTCCATTGCAGTGCAGTCGGGATGCATCCGGATGGTCTCCTCTCCACGAGGATGTGGTGGGGCTGAGGCCAAGCTTCCCATCTGGGTACACTCAGCCTTCCTCTCCTCCGGGAAGATGCAGCGATGTCTTCCACATGGGAAGAACTCGGCCTTAGTTTCTAAGAGGCGGAGGCTCATTTGGGGCTAATAGTGCAGTGTCTTTCTGGCATCGTTTTTCTGGAGCCGGAAGACCTCTCAGAGAGGGATCATGCCATCCTGCCAGGGGTCAGGCCCTACTCAATCCTTTCTCCAGTGGCCTAGAGAACAACTGATTTCTGTCTCCATTTTTAAAGGAGGTAACTCCATTTAACTCAACGGTAGAAGTGCTAGGACTCCCGAGATTCATGGCAGGGATCCACGAATACATTTGGACAGTCTGGCTGGCTAAAGTAAACTACTGTTTATGAGTAGTCTCCAAAAACTAATAAAGGTTGTCTTCCAAATTCTCATCTCATGCCAGGCAGCAAGTGTTTCATATTCTCATTGGCCTAATATACCACCTCTTGTCTCAATAACTCTAGTAGTGTCTCAGCTATGAACCTCTACCTGCTGTGAACTTTGGACAATTCATTCATGCATGGCACAATGGATGACTTGTTTTTTAAGTTATAATTTTCACTGTGGCAAAGTCTTCTGGAGGATTGCCATGGAGTCCAAAAGTCCTGACATGATCTATCCTGGTCCGTCTGACATCTCAAACACTCTGGCTCCCAGTCACAGTGATTCCTACTCTTGCTTTTCTCTTTATCCTTTTCCATCTTAAGCTACTCTGGATGCTGCATGGCTGATCTCTCTTCCTGGAATAGCATTCTTCCCTTTCTTCATAAGACATGATGGGTCCATTCGTGTTTTAGCTTAAATATCTTCTCTCCAGAGCCAACACTCAAGCAACCGACTTACTACTAAATCCTCAGTGCTCAACCCCTTGCTGATATCCAATAGATCTTCATCAGTCAGGTCCTCTATTAGACGTTAGTTGTTATCTTGTGAAGAATCTTCTGCTTCCACACACTATACTTATACTGTCTGATACAGTAGCCATTAGCCAAGTGTGGATACTTAAGCTTAAGCAAAATTCAATAAGATCAAATAAACATCTAGTACTTGCTGGGCCTAGGGGCTCATGCCTATAATCTCAGCACTAGGGAAGCTGAGGCAGGGGGATCATCATGAGTTTGAGGCCAGCCTGAGCTACACAGTGAGACTCTATCTGAAAACAACAACAACAAAATCCAGTCCCTTAGTTGGCAGCTGCCACACTGCCCTAGCTCCATAGTCACAAGATAACAATTCACTTGTACTAGCTGGTGCCAATGGTGAATGGTCCCACTAGCACAAAATGTTCCCTCCATTGTGCTATGCTAGAAATAAAATATTCATGAGGACAGGGCATGGTTGCTACTTATCTACTATGGAATATCCAGTGCTTCACTCTTAGTTTGTATTTGAATATCTGTTAATGTGCTCACTGATAAATCAAATGTTACTTTCTAATTATGAAGTATGAACCATTTGACAATAGCATTAAAACAATAATAAGCATTTATTGAGTATTTACTATGGATACTTTGTGCTTTTTTATCTGGATGATTTCATCCACCAACCCCTTAGGTGAAAGAGATAATGCCTGTGATGGTTTCTAATGCCTTGTGATTACTCTGTTGTTAACTACACTCTTTTAGCCAGATTTTTATTGCTATATTGAAATGCCTGAGGCAAGCTATCTTTATAAAGAAGAGAGTTTCCTTTAGCTCACAAGAGCCCAAACAGGAAGACACAGGTTGGGTGGTGGCTTCATGGCAAATGGCAGAGCACTTGTACTAGGACAGGGTCACATCAAAGAGAAGGAAACAAAAGAGAGACTCAGGGGGAACAGGCTCAGGCTTTCTTTACTACTCCATCTCCTGAGATCCCCACCCAGTGTGCCAGTGTCCACTTCTGGGAGCAGCCCCCAATGACCTAAAAGCCTCTCTCCAGGATCTGCCTCCTAACGGCTCCATGGCACCCCCCGGACTGCCACTCTGGGGACCAAGTTCCCAAACCTTGGACCCAAACCATTGCAGCCATCTAGGGGACAACTGGTGCCCCATGTTGAGACAATGGATCTTGCAAAGAAGCCAGAGCTTGCAGAACTGGCATGGTGAATTGTTTGTTTTCAACCCCACAATGCCCTGGGAGGTAGCTTCACCACCCAACCAACCTTGATTGGGATGGAGGTGGTGACCGCAGAGCAGGCTGGGAGGGCCACCTGGCCTCCCCCATCTCCGTGTAGGTGGCACACTGACATCAACCCACATGGGATCAGGTGGCTCTTGTGGTCCAGCCCCTAAAGGTGGGTCTGTATTTTCTTTGATGCCGAAGACTTGCCTTGTTGTGTTTCCTACTGATGAATCATTGAGAAGGTCTTGCTGAGACACGCATTGGCTTTAAATTTAGCACAGCGTGGAATATGTCAGACGCCCCAATGTGAACTTCTTTGAATTCATGGCACGCAGGGTAGTTGAAAGCAGAAAACACCCCACACTGTGATTCATGAAATGTAGTTTCTACAGCCACCTGTGCACCATTGAGTTTAGCAAAGCCATAGAAGACACACGTCCTTCTTTGGTCAAATAATGGAAGATTCCATTTAAGAAAATGAAATCTGGGGTTCAACAGTGGACTCCTGGCTCCATGCTTGATGCTTCTGCACCCTTGGACACAATGCTTTCATCCCACTAAGCTTCAGTTTCCCCAATTGTTATGAAGATTAAATGATTTGAAACTTATATAGCACTTATACTATGGGGGAATATTGTTTTCATTATCTTGAAGTAGCTTTCCTCGTCTTCCAGATAAAGAATATGTATTTAGGGCCCTGAATATGTTGTGCATGTTGTAATCATTTTGGGATTCAGTGAAGAATGAGGATGATGATGCTTTTTAGGATCTGTTGTACAAGCACCTCAGACATTCAACACAGTGCAAGGCAGAAGGTACGCTGTTTCCTCATCTCTGCTGGCCAGGAAGTCAGTATTCCTATTTTTTTCTCATAGCAAAATGATGCTTTCAAAGGTTAGATTACTTATGAAGTCATACAGCTGGTAAATAACAAGGATAGAATCAGAGTTGTTTTGTTTCGTGTTGGCTTTGTGAGCTGAGTTCTGGTGGTGGTATTGGGGATTGACTCGAAGGCTTTCCCACTGATCTACATTCCTAAGCCTTTTTTTTTTTTAAATCAGTCACGTTTTATTTTATTTATTTATTTATTTATTTATTTATTTATTTTGGCAGAACTGGGGATTGAACTCAGGCCCTTGTACTTGCCAGGGAAGTGCTTATTCCACTGAGCCATCTCCCTGGCCTTAGTTACATTTTATTCTGTGGTAGGGTCTAGCTATTCCACTAAACCCCCAGGTTGGTTTTGAACTTGTGATCCTCTTGCCTCACACTGCCGGAGTGCTGGGCTTAGTTGTGCTGCTACACCCAGCTTGAACTGGGTCTTGTCTGACAGTGACACCAGGGAGCGTGACTTCTCGGGACCTGTTTCTTCTTCTGTAATCTGGGGCTCAGAGCTGACACCTCAGAGGGTGACAGAGGATGATCCACAAGGCGTTCAGCATAAACCGGCGGGTGGCATCATCTCTCAAGATGGTACAGAGGAGAGAGGGAGAGGCCTAGGGAGGGCAGACAGCCAAAGAGGTGGCAGGAGGACCCCCCAAGACATGCGCTAATTAAGGGCTTCGTCACTCGCTCAGCGAGTGTCAGGATGACAGTCAGTCAAGCAGATGAGGCCGATGAGTTAACATCTCCTGGGGCTGCCCAGGCCTGGCCTGGCTGGCAGACAAGAGCACAGCAGTGAGAAGAAAAGTGCCGATAGGTTATTTGCACGGCCTCGCAGTACATGGTCTGAACTGTGTCACCCGCCGGCTTTAACCCTCTCTTGCATAGGTTCGGGCCAGCGACTTGGAGTGAATTCATAGCCTCTGCTCATAGAAGCTGATGCCAGTCCAGCAGCCACAAAGGGCAGTGTGGCAAGGAGGCACGAGGATGGTTCCCGCTGAGATAGCTCCGGCACACATCACAATTGCTTGAGGCTGGCTCAGGCTGCCTTCAGGAACGGAGCGATCCAGACGCTCAACGCGCTGTCATCAGAGGAGCATCTCTTACTTGCCTTCTGCGGCTGTCCCTCTGTCCTGGCCGTGTCTGCAGCTGCAGCCACATGCCTGCCTAGTGCTGCCCGCTCTGCCGTCTCGCAGGTCTGGCTCCCTGTGACGCGGGTGCCAAAGTGATGGTGTGACTGCAAATGACTCCTCTGGAAGGAGCAGGGCAGGGAAGGGACAAGGGCCACTTTGCCGTGGATGCTGGATGCTAAATCCCACTGGGCACTCATGAGACAGTTCAGACTGCTCCCTTCTGGGAACTTCTGAGGGACAGTGGGACACTTGTAACCTCCTAGGGACAAGGGAACTGCATTATCGATTCTCTGATGCTCCCATCCTTGGGTGGGAGCTGCTGCTGGGTGCATGAAATCCATCTACTCTGTGCCTCTTGCAGGGGCTCCGGGCATCTGGGGAAGCCTTTAGTGTGCAATAGCAGGAGTCACAGGCACAAAGAGGTGCCACCACGCCTGGCCACTGTGGGCACCTGGAGGAGAGGGAGACCTCTCACACCTGCAGCACACAGGCTACTGCTGACCCCTATCCAGAACTCCATGAATTCCTTCCATCAAACATGGAGACAGGGGCAAACGGTGTCCATCAGCTGGACGTGGGGAAGAGGTGGAGCTGGGTGGCTGCTGTCCCAGAAAACGATGTGCTGTGGCCGAAGAAACCAGAGTGGGCCTCGGCCCCATGCAAGTGACAGACAGGCAGATGTCGACTTGTGGTTCTCAAAAAGTGACAATAGTGACTTTGTCACCCTCCACCTCTGAATTGAGGTAAATATCGCTTTTTTTTTTTTTTTTTTTTTTTTAGCAAGATCTTCCATTTCTGGACTCAGGACAAAGACCCCACAGGATAAAGATGTAAAAGTGAGTGTGGTCAGCCACTTACAATTGCATAAAACTGTAAACTTGATCTTTAATCAAGTTATTGTGGGAAGCACACGCACAGGCGCATGCACAGACAGGCATGCACAAGTATAGTTTTTAGCAGGGACGTTGGAGACTTTCACAAATGTTTCCATGAAGCTAATAACTGGGCCTCATTAATGTCCTGGGCGGCGTTTGCATTGGCCCTGGTTGCTGGAGTGTGGGCAGTGAGCACAATCCACATGCCCATGTGCCACACTGCATGAAGGGAACTCGGTAAGAAACAGCCCCTCTTCCTTGCTTTCTGCCTTGGCATCAGGCATCAAGGCTACTTCCTCACAGGGCCCGATGGCATTAACACAATCTAAGCACTTTGGAAAGGCGCCTAAGTTGCGCCTATTATGCAATTTTCTGTTAAAGGCAGAGGAAATGACAATCAAAGCATGGTGAGGGGGACGTTGGTACCTGGCCCTCCTCCCCCTCGAAAATGTCATAGGGCCCCTTTAACGCATGGTAATTGCAAAACAAACAGCACTCAGGGCTCCTACAAAGCCAGGGCTGCTGTAGAGAAGGAGCGAGGTCAAGGGGAGGGGCCGCTGGCTCTCCTGCCTTTGAAACTACAAAGAAATGGGAAAATCAACCTCCAACCAGCTAAATCCATTAGTGGAGGCAGCTGAGACCTTGGAGTGCGCCGGAGCCATTCATAATCAACGACACACCTCTGGGTGGCTGGCTTCTGCTCATCTGTACAATGGGGAGAACCCACTCCTGAGGATGAGGGCAATGTCTGAGAGGCCACCGGTGGGCCCTGACACTGGTGAGGGAAGCCCCTCTCTCCGGACATCCACTCTCACCTTCCTCTCAACCCTGGAGGATGTGGGGGAGCAAACTGGAAGGAGCCTGGGTCGGGCATTCTAACTCTCACACTCACTCTTCCAGCAGTGTTCTTTCCTTTTCAAATCACTGCTAGCTGGGGATTTCTTCCTCCCACAATTCCCATCCCCTCGTGGTTCCTTCAAGCACTACTTGGTATATTCAATAGAGCTATGTGTCCTAGCAAGGCTTTGGATTTAGCTCACACTAAAAGTGGGTTCTCTGCCCTCATCGATTACTAGAACACATTCTCTTGTACTAATCCATAGAGGCGCTGTATGATTTCTGAAAAAATTAGAGCTAGTGTTTCTCCTTCCAGCTGTCACTCCAAAAGTCCGCAGTGTTGGGTGGAAGGGCGTGGCTTGCTTGAGGTAGAAAGTCCAGGTCTAGAGGGCAAAACACCTCCCGTCTCCCTGCTTGCTTGCCCTGCCAGTCAGAAGCCTGTTACCCCTCTGGCGTGCTGGTGTGCTTCATCTGAGGGTGGACAAGTCCTCCTGGAAAGTTTCCTGAGTCTCCACACAAAGTGTGATCAAAATATATGGTGAATATTATTAAATGTAAAAAATTGATAAAAATACACACTGCCATTAATTTCCCCTCCAAAAACTCCCTCTCCCTCTGAACTCACTTATCCCATATTCTCGCCACTTTCTGAAGCAGCTCTGGAAGTCCTCTTTCATGCGTCTCTTTAGGAGGGGTGATCAAACATTCTGTGGATGCTGCTTCCAAGCGCCATCCAATAGACAGGCAGGCTTGTGAAAACACACTGGTGCCCACCTTGCCCTGGAAATTCCCTGGGCTTGATGGTTGGCACTATCGCTACCTCTTTTCAGCAGCAAGCATCATGCCTTAGCCAGCCAAGGTCAAGACCTAGAAGCAAAGCAGGAGCTGTATGGCCGGAGGTAGGCCCGCAAAAGGGGAGGCTGTCCTGTGGGGACCGGGACCCTGGAGAAGACAATGCCATTGCCAGGGTGGGCTTGGAATGTGGAGGGAGAAATATCTAGGTTCCTCCCTTCTTCCCACCTTCCAGCATGCCACAGATCCCCCTCCAGTGGAAAGTAAGGTGGTAGTGGTGGGGTTACCAGTTAGCGAAGGATTCTGGGAAATGTAGTTCATAGAAATCGGCTCCCTCTGATACAGATCCATGGTGAGAAAAGATGAGGAATAGATCGTTAAGTCATTAGCATAAAAAGTATTATGTACAGCCAAATCAAGGCATATGCTTAGAGCCTTTTCAGTGTGAAACTTTGATTCATTGATTCATTAACTTACTTTTTTAAAAAAATGTATTTGGTACAGGGTCTCACCACACAGCTCAGACTCATAGTGATCCTGTTTTCAGCCTGCCCAGTGCTGGGATTACAGGTGTGTGGCACCATGCCTGGTCTCTGTGGCTGTCTCAGCACCCCCCAGAGGGGCGGCATGGCATGTGGTGCTGGGATTCAAACCCTAGTCCCTGCGTTTGCCTAGGCAGAAGCTTAATCCACTGAGCTATCTCGCCGGCTGTTAACTTATGATTTTCTTGTCATGATTTCAGTAGAACTATTCAGAGTATACATTGGAACCCCCTGACTTAAACAGTCCCCAGAACAGATCCTCTAACCTTGGACATTCAGGTTTCTCCTGCTTTTTTTTCCATTTTGTATTTAGGATGACTATTTGGGAGTTAGTTTGCATAGTCACTGACTCCAGTCAAGCTCCAGGATGGCTGGGAGGGAACGAGGCCTTCTCTCCGCATCAGTCCCTTTGTGAGTGTCTGTGTCATGGTTAGAAGTCCTGCTGCTTGCGCTCCTGTGCTGAGACTTCTGAGCCTGCACAATGTGCTACGTCTTTGGGATCATGGAAGGATGGATGGGAAGATGTAGACAAGGAGGAGTTTGGCTTTGAGGGCCTTTTCAATCTGAGTATTTCTCCGAGTTCTTCGCCAGAGCAGTGAAATCCAGATGCAGAGGTGGCACGGTGAATGTGCCCGGCAGTTCCTGATGAAACCTCACCCAAGGTGGCTGTCAGATGACAAAGGACAGGGTGACAACAGCAGCAGCAGGGACGGCACTACGGGGCCTGGCTCTATAGGACAGATTCGTTTAATCCTTGGTGCAAGCCCGGAAGGTGTGCGGATGTCGTTGCGGCCTCCTGCAGACCGAGGAGCCGACAGGGAGCAGCGTAGCTTCTGTCTCTAAGTGCATTCTGCTAGGTATCGGTGGGGCCTCAATGGAATCAAGCCCGTGAGTCTCCAAAGTCTGTCTCTCAAGCTGATTCATTCATTTTTCACCCACTCATTCACTAATTCAGTCACTTATTCCAATGGGGTTGGAAGGGGGTTGCTTAAAGATGTCCAAAGTTAGTACCTTAACTGCACCTGGAGGGAAAGGAACATAGGATCGCTTTAAGTCCATGTAGGAATCAAACAAAATCATGCATTTGAGATGGTAGCCTATTTCCTAGCAAATGTGAGTTTCGAAAACAATTGGAGGTCAGGCTGCACAATGTAGGAACCAGAGCCAAGAATATGCGTTGTGGTCCACAGACAGCCACGTACAGAGGGGCTCGCCTGCAGGCACTAGGAGTCCACAGAGCGTAGTTAGAAATGCAGCAGGGTCAGAAGCCATCAAAGGCTTGCTCTGATGTTTGCTGGCTGTGTGGGCTTAGGAAGCCGTGTAAATCCTGAGCCCCATTTTCCTCACCCATAAGAGGTGGATAACAATGAGAAACCTCTCTCGTGGCTGGTGCCACTAAAGCCTCCTGTCTATTAAGTGCACAAGAGATGCTGGATGTTTCACACACATTCCTTTCTCATGCAGGAGTTTTTCAGACTCCTGCGCATGCATAGCTGGAGAGCGGCGCTCCAACCGCTTTAATGCCACATGCCACATTTTCCCCTTGTTTTGCCCAGAGCCTGTTCTCTGCTTTACACCACGAGAAGTCAGACTCCCCTCTTGCTTGGTCATGCAGAAAGGCATGACCTGCTTTGTCCCTTGGTCATGCAGAAAGAGGAAAAAGAACCATTCTGCCCTCAGTAGATCCTGCTTTCTCTTCAAAGCACCAGCACTGAGTGCCCGTTCAATTGGCTCTTCTCCCTGCTTCTTCAGTTCTGCGCTTTAGCTGTGTCGGGGTCAGAGGGCCCAACTGACTGGCAATGTCCCAGAGGTGCTGGAGGCCACCTGGAGCTCCAGGAACACATTCCACCCTCTGTGTCCACCCTGACTCTCAATTCTCCTGCAGCAGCATGGCCTCCACCTGAGCTACTGAAGCCCAGGGACCACGTCACACTGGAGTGGGAGTCAGCCCAGAATGACAGGAGGGACCCCACACCCTTAGGACAGGTTGGGGACACTGAGCAGCAAGGGCTCTCCAGGGCTGTGCCTGCAGCTCACACAGTGCTGACAGGGGATCTGGTGCAGGAGGAGTCACTCCAACCAGGTGACATCCAGAAGACCCGGTCTCAGGTCACGGGCCTGCAGGCCGTAAGGCTGGTGCAGGGGAGTCATGGGCAAGTCAGGAAGGGAGACTGGGGGATCCGCATCATGTGTAGGGGAGAAAGAGCCAGGGGCATGCCAGGCTCTGGCTCAGTGAGGACGGAAGCTGCCTGGGCCCTGCTCGCCTGCATCCATTTTTGCAGGAATCATCGGGCTCTGTGGGTGCCCTTCTTGCGTCAGCTAGGGCTCTTCCTATCCTCTCCCCTCCCCTCAGACACACACACACACACATGCACAGAAATGCAAGCACAAAAGACACACACATACACACATAAACACCACCACCATGCACACAGAAGCACAAATGCACATACAGGTAGAAGGAACAGAACAAAAAGAAACAAAGAGGCATACACCCAGGAGCAAAAACACACAGAGAAACACAGTGCAACAAACACAGAAGCGTATAGAAACCCATCAAGCATACAAAAATACCAACACAAAACCACAAAGCACAAACATATGTACAGAAACATGTACACGTATGTACAGACATACAGGAATACTAACAAATATAGACAAAACGTCCACATAAACACACACAGTCATACATAAAAACAATCACACAAAGGCACACACAAAGACACAGAAACTCAAATACAATACACACAGAGAAAGGCATACAGTACATACATAAACATACAGCAATACAAAGACAAATAGATATCAACGCCCATACATATAAACGCACACATAAACATGGGCACACAAATAATCCACATGCAAACACCCAACTAAGCAGAGGCATAAATCCTATGCAAACACACAGACCCAAAGACATAGAGAGAAACACTACACGCGTCCCTCGTGATACACACGTTGATGCAGAGGACTTGGACTCCAAGCCCTGCCGTATCATCAGTGCCAGGGCCACTTCCACCCTCCACCTTAGCTCCTGAAGAGCTGTGTGTTCTTCACGCGTCAGGCCCGGAGGCCAGGGTTGGAGCCAAGCAGAAGAGTCCTGAGGGTCAGAGTATGGCAGGGGCAGCCAGCCCGGGGGTGGCACTGGGTTTGCACCGAGGAGCAAGCGGAGTTGGGCTTGCATCTTCCCTGTCACCCTCCCCTTGAGGGTGCCCTGTGGGAGGGGCCAGGCTCATCTCACGCTTCTGCCTGGTGATACCACCTTTGACACTGCTTCTCAGTGCTGTGCTCTCCTGGCCCCACACACAGCCAGCCTCCTCTGTGCCAGGCTGAGCCAGGAGCTGGCCCTTCCCAGCTGGCTCAGATGCCAGGGCTCCTGGCGCCGTGCTGCTCCTTTACTTTGGCAGGATGCTGCCTTTCCACCCAGCGGGAGGGAGCCCAGTTCTACCCCTGTTCCCCTTGTGGAAGACAGGAGGGTAAGGCTAGTGGTGAAGGAATTAGGAGGGAACTGGGGTGGCTGACTTTGCAGCCCCCATGCACGGGCAACTCCAACAGGAAGACTGGGACCTCTTCTGGACCACTTCCTGCGTAGAGGACCATGTGCCGGTCCTGGCTGTGGGGCACCCATAACTGATGAAGGTTTGGTTCTAGAACTTGCTATGCGCTCATATTATGCTCAGCAGCCCTCCTGAGCTTCAAATAAACATCTTCAAAATGGGTGCCATGTTGCCTGCTGTTATCAGAGACTGCTAGTTTTGTAATGACCTCGAAGAAGAAGAAGAAGAAGAAGAAGAAGAAGAAGAAGAAGAAGAAGAAGAAGAAGAAGAA
>NDGN011441886.1:0-11544 GCA_002564285.1 Tympanoctomys barrerae
TAAGTGCCTGCCTGGCAAGTACAAGGAACAGGGTTCAATCCCCAGTACCACACGACATGCTAGCCCTGTGCTGAGCTGGCCACCAAGACTGGGCATGGTGATGCACACTGGTAAGCCCAGTGCTGGGTAGGCTGAGACAGGAGGATCACTAAGAATCCAAGTTGTGTAATGAGATCCTTCACGAAATAATTAAAAGATTTAAAAAACTGCTCCTTAACTACTATTTCTAGTAAACAAAGAATAGGAGCACTGTGGGGTTCATTATGAGATAAAGAAGGAAATTATAGCTTACAAAAGTACAAAAAATGATATTTTAGTAAATGAAATCTAATTCTGAAAACTTGAATGGTATACATTTAAGTAAATGTGCAGTTAAAAGTATAGAGCATTTACTTTGAGGTATTGTAAGGGTCACATTTCATTAAGAAATAGAAGACTTGTTGATTGGCTGTCAGAAATGATAAATGAGAAATCTTTATGATTTTATTACTGTACTCTAAGCAAACCTAATAAAGCTAAACTGGTTCTCTAACATTCCTTGTACAGTGAAAATCAGCATCACCCTTTACTCCCTATATAATTAAGGTTGTGTCAGCGTATATATTTAAAAATATTGTTTTCAGGGATTAATGCTGAATGTTATAATTTTTTGGAGAACAAGATGAATCTTGAACTATTACCTACAGCTACCTGTTTTCTCAGAAGAAACAGTAACCCTTAATCTTGAGTGGAAATATTTAGAATATTTTCAGAAGTAAATTTTATTGCAGCTAGGTTTAGAAATCACCTTCACCTATAAAATATAGTATTATATTGATCATCAGATAAATGATTGGAAATAAAGCGAAAGTGCTGGATTTTTGGGGGGTGTAAGCAGGACAAACACATTTTGCTTGGATTTTCAAAAAGGATTCTCATTTTATAAGCGCTTATTACTAGAAAATATTATATTTAGTTTCTGTCTGCAATAAAAATCAATTAGATTGCTAGCTTTTCAGCGAATTCTATAGTACCAATATCAAAATCATTTTCTCCTCAATAAAATCAAACCATATAACCTGTCATTAGAGTCCCCCTGGAATGTGATTTATCCAAGTAAAGAAATTCTAAAAATATATAGTGATAGCTAAGATTTGTTTAACTGGGACAATCAGATTGAGACTAACCTGATGTTATTAATAGACCAGTTCACTTAATAATTTACAAAATTAGTTCCTCATTAACTTTAGCTAATTATTATTAGTACACGTCTGCAGTGCATGCTGATATTTGTTATGGGGAGTTTGTATGTGCATATCACGCATCTTAATTCTTTTTATTAAAAGAACAATCAATCATGTTTTCATTCTGTGTGAAAATGAAACCACCGAAACTTGTAAAGACATACTCCGTCAGTGGCCTTCATTTTCTGGCAGGAATGTATTAGTTTGTCTTAATTATCAGCTTTCTGAATTTTTTTTCTTCTTTATTTGAAATTTGACTTACCAGAGTCACTATGTTGTGGTAGTTGAGACAGACATATTTAGAAAAGAAGGGTGTGGAATGTACACGCCTGCTTGCAAACTCTGGTGCTTTCACTTCGAAACAAACTGAGCCTGAGGTCACCTCGCCTTGCCTCTGTTCAGTGGCATGCTTTCTGGTTTTAATGTGAGAAGGTCTATTTCTTCTCCACAGACTCAAGGAGAATGTAAAACAGCGTCAAATCCCCTTGCTTGGGTCAGTTCGTTGCTCTAGAGTGTCACAGCTCCTTAAAAATTACATTTTTATAGTCCAATTATCTTTCTGGACTAAGTTCCATGTTTTACTGTCCATTACTGTTATTGGGTTAGAACTGAATACATCAGCTAAAAAGGACTAAAATGGTATTACGGTGTCCTAGATGATTCTGGGAACGATGTTTTGATTTATGGCTTTGGATGTTCCTTTCTTGAGTTTGAGAAGCATAAAAGCTGGTTTGAAGTCATTTACCTAATTTTGTGCATACATTTGTCTGATATTTTATTAATGGAGAAGTGCTACTTGCCACTTGGAAGCAATCCATGGTCTTGTGTGGATCCTGCCAACGCAGAGGGGACTCACTTAATTCCTTCACTCCCAGCCACTTATGTCTTTTAATTTCAGTCTCTGCTCTTTGGGGACAGGTTCCCAAGAACCAAAAGCAGCTAATCCCTTCCCTGTGATTAAACAAAAAGAAGAAGAGAATCAGAATAGGGGTGTGAGAAAACCATTTTATATTGAATTATTATTCTGCCTTGTTCAGCAAAACGTGACCTCTTAAAAAGATTTCACAAGCAGTTTCTGTAGAGACAATAATGGCAGGCCTTACTGGTATTTCATACCGAGTCTCAACTTTTATTAACCTGCCTACCCGCCCCAGTCCCCTCACTTCCTCCACCCCATTTCCCTTGGCTCTGTGTGTCAAGTCTGTGGAGCAATTTACCCCAACTGTTGATTTTCACTTTACCTGTTCAAATGAGTATAAGGCAAATGAATTTTATGGTACTTTTGCAGCTTCTGAGTATTTGCTTAACTTAAATAAAGAGAGATTGATTCTGTGTTGTGCAACAGTTTCATTAAAAAAAAAACTTGATTGGGATGTACTAAAGGTAGCCTCATCTATTAAAAAACAATGACATGTTACTATTAATGAATTTGTTGCATTTTGAAGTAACTATTTCCTGTTTTCCTGCTCCCAATGTGTTTCTTCCCCTTTAGTCGACTGCATTCCAACAACTTATATTGTGACTGCCACCTGGCCTGGCTCTCAGACTGGCTTCGTCAACGGCCCCGGGTGGGGCTGTACACTCAGTGCATGGGGCCTTCCCACTTGAGAGGTCACAACGTAGCAGAGGTTCAAAAACGAGAATTTGTCTGCAGTGGTAAGAGAGCAAGAAGGGCTATGTTAGAGTGTTGAATGCCACTGGCAGTAGAATGGGAGGGATGAATGCTTCGAATTCAGCACTGCTCACTAATTGCCCTTGTGCACTAGTCACTCTGTGGAGAGCTTTTGCGCTATGATGGTGGTAATGCATGCAGACCTACTGTGCATAATTAAAAATTGCAACATACTCGGACCTGAGATTTTTCAATTTTCACTTTAGAGGAAAATCAGAAAATTCCTAGATGTCACTCTACTTTCTATTCATTTTTCCCCTTTAAGTACTCATTTATATTTACATTTATATTAATAAATAAAAAAAGATTAGCTACCGCAATAGATGCATGCTACGAAATTAAGTAATTGTACCAGCTTGCCAAGTGCTTAAATATTTTTCATGTATACAACCATAATGATTCAAATTAAGTAAATGATTGACTTAACAACAAAGATACAGAAATAAAATGTGACCTATATTACAGAAGATATCAGTACCTAACAGTCATTTCTGTACACTGAAGCACGAGTTTTAGTATTTCCCACAT
Organism: Tympanoctomys barrerae; assembly: GCA_002564285.1. Taxonomy (NCBI): domain Eukaryota; kingdom Metazoa; phylum Chordata; class Mammalia; order Rodentia; family Octodontidae; genus Tympanoctomys; species Tympanoctomys barrerae. The sequence continues at coordinate 3,424 of NDGN011441886.1, forward strand.
AAGTACCTTATTCAAATTCTCTCAAAACAACCATTTGAGCAATAGACTCTTATCTTGGTATTAGAGGTTAAAATGCAATGAAAAACTGTAACCTTGTCTAAGTTTATGTGGTTTCATCCAATGATTACAAGTAAACAATCACACAGTGCCTAAATATATATTTATATTATCATATATTTGTGTGTATGTGTCTATTGATACATAATATATTTTATAAATATAAGGCTAGCTTCAGAATTATCTGTTAAAATATAATGGAACAAAAGCTATATATAATATTCATTCATTAATGTATGCGTAATATAATTGGCTCTCCAAATCCACAAGCTCTGTAAGCATAGATTCAACCAATCGCAGATTGAAAATATTTGAAAAACATCTCATGTATCCTGAATGTATACTAATTTTTCCTTGTCAGTATTTCCTAAGAAAACTATTTGCGCAGTCTTTACACTGTATTATATATTATAGATAATGTTTAAAGTGTACAGTGGGCAGTGTTGCACACATCCAAATACTATGATGTTCAATAGAAGGAAACTACATCACTTTGCAGAAGTGACTAGAGCATCCTCAGGTTCCATAGTACTAGCGCCAATGCCTCAAGCATCTCAAGGGACTGTAATGCCTTACAAGTAGTTTTTTAAAAAAGGAACAGAGAGCGATTGCTAGTGCTTGACCCTAATTGTTATTCTTAGACTTTACAATAAATTTTTCCATTCTTTTTAAGATAAGAAAACCTTCTCTTACAGTGCCATGGAATGTTCTTAACAGGTTTGGTTGCTCTTTGAAATGCATCAATGGAATGACTAAGGACTCACTACTAACCACTTTTTTCTCTTTGCTTTTTCCTTCCTGATTTCTAGATGAGGAAGAAGGCAAGTTCATATTTCTTTTTTAGCCTGAGAGTAGTATTGTAGTTTGAGAGCCTGTCTAAAGGAATGGGGCAACATGCAGCTTACAGTCTTTTCCTGGCCAACTTTACCATCAGGGCCCTTCCCTCCAGGCCCAGAGGGCTGCCCCTCTGTCCTGGAAAGGCCATATGTCTGCAGATGCCCAGTTGATGTTGCCCACCAGCATTCTGTTCATAATTCTAGTCATACAGTCTAAATTCAAAGTATCCTATACTGAATTGTAGAAACACCTGGCTACAGTCTAACTACTTACAGTAAAATTCTGTACAATGTAAAGCTCCAAAAAGAATCACATAGATTGACAATTGCGCAGTGACACCATTCAAGTTAGTACAATGGCTTTAAAGAAAGTAGTTATTTTGAATCTATTGGGACATCAAACTTAGAATTATCTAATTTTCACCCACTTTTATTGGCACAAGATTGTTACTTTGAGCACCATTTATATCTACCAACATGGAAGTCTTGCCGCGTTTCTTTCTCTTTTTGACACTAAGTAAATTAAATCATATAAATTTGAAAAAGACCACTTCACTTATTAGAAACTTATTAGAAATGATATTGATTAGGCTGAAATTGCTGCTTTTCTTGGAAACTCAAGAATAATTTTGAATAGAATTCTGGTCTGGAATCTGAATTTAGACTCTCTCAATTTTTTCAACCTTTAACAATTATCGTTTTTATGAGTGATAAAATATCTTATTTGCTTCATCTGAATATTGACCCCAAAATACAAATGCATGCTTCCTACAGTACATTTTAGAAACATAGGACCATTTTGTGGGAAATGAATACATTTAGAGAAATGTATTTTTGTCACGTGACTTATTAATTGCGCTGTCTGCATGTTCCACTATTATAAAATCCAGGAGGTAAATGGACTGCTGTTTGTCTCTCTTTTAGGCCACCAGTCTTTTATGGCCCCATCCTGTAGTGTTTTGCATTGCCCTGCTGCTTGTACCTGTAGCAACAACATCGTAGACTGTCGCGGGAAGGGTCTCACCGAGATCCCCACCAACCTGCCAGAGACCATCACGGAAATGTACGTGCACTGAAATTCCTCTTTATTCCTCCACTTGCCTGGCAAATCAAACCCTGAATTTCTTTAGGATCCACTGGGTTTAGCAAAGGCACTTCTGATCAATTACCTTAGACAAATGTTCTTTGCAGAAGTGTATTGACCCTTACTCTGTTTAATTAAGTGCCTTATTTAAGTGGATAACATTTTCTTTCTTTCATCTCCTCTTTATCTCTTTACTTACTTAATTTCTTTTTTTTTTTTTTGCAAAAGTAGAACCTCAGAACACATTAAAAGAAAAAAAATATTTTTTCTTTTCTTCAGATGGTATTTTTATGCTATTTCATGAAAACAAATAGTATTTGCCTCTAGTCTATACCTACATATTCATACATTTGTCATTTTCTTTGGCGAGGTTCAAGCACTGGGCGTACATGAGGGAGGCAGGTGGGGGTGAGACAGCTACAGAACCGAGATTGCTCACTGAGGCACCTCCTGACCAAGAGCTTGTTTCAAAGTGCAGTTTCTCTGCCTTATTTGAATGGAGAGTCCAATGCTACATATAAAAAGCATAATATCAAAATGTTAGATGCAATTTTTTAAAGTTAACAAGCATTTAGCTTTTTTGTATCAGGTCTTACCACCATTTTACTTACAGCTACATTATCATGACCAGGTATTGTATATGTACTTTGTATGTAGCTGCTAAATGCATTTCTGTGTCCCTGCCAAAGATAGGTCACGTGATAAAGCAAGGTCACTTAAAATGTAAAATGGGATGCTTTTACTGTCCTACAGGAAGACCTAGAGAAAATCTTTGCCTCACTATCTATTAATTAAGAAATCAGCTCAGTCCATCTAGCCTATCCTATTATTGTCTTTTGGGCCAATTCTTAACTGCAATTCAGTGCATAGTTTTTTGTATGTTTTTGGTTGAAATAATGAAATATATGATTTGACCTTTAACAAAAATTCTTAATTCATTTTCAATAATTCTTTTTTTTTTATTAAAGAGGATTAAACTCTTGCGTGACCTTGTGTTTGCTAGCAGGAGCATATGCCACTGAGCTATAGCCCTGCCCCCCCCCTTTTTGAAATATAGTCTCGCTATGCAATTCAGACTTGTAGTGATCCTCCTGTCTCAGCCTCCCCAGCACTGGAATTACAGGCATGTGCACCACACCCAGTTTTGGGGTCAACATGCAGTATTGGGGATCAAACATGGGACCTTGTGCTTGCCAACCAGATACTTAGACTGCAAGAGCTATCCACCCTGTCCCCAAAAATTTTTAACAATTTAACTGCTTTAACTTACTTTACATGACAATAAGCTTAGCTCACAGGAGCATCTTGGTCAAATTTGAAAGCTGAGGATTCCTGAAGGCATGTAAGCAAGTTAGACCAATCTAGATATGATAAAATAGACAACTCAAAATATACTGAAGTTTTAAACAGGAGGACGGTACATTCATCCTCTATTCAATCACAAGCTTTTAAGGAAATAAAGGCACCGTGAATTGTACAGGAATTATTTATTATTAGTGAATTTAATATACAATTTGGTAACTCTGAAGTAAGATTTAAGTATAGAAAATGTTAGAAGAGATGAGCATATACCTCTTTTTCTTGTTGGCCACCTCAGCCCGCCCTGGGGGCAGGACTGGTGCAGCATTTGGTGCCAGAGATCATTCCACGGCCTCTGCACATTTGCCTAAGCGTGCCTAAGCAGGCGCTTTAGACCACTGAGCTATCTCACTGGCCCCCAGACATATACCCTTGAAGGTATTGAGGAGGGCATCAAGTGGAAGGAGAAATGCAATAGGTGAGTAGAGTCTGAACATGTTAGTCAGAATCCCAGCTTTCCTTCTTTTTCATTTCCTTTAAGATAAATGAAAAAGAAGAACTCCATAATTCCCAATTTGTGAGTCATAAAAAAGTCAGCCCAGAGTAGAAGCAATAGCATGCAGGAGTCACAAGACATGCTAAATTTCTACAACCCATGTTCTCATTAAACTAAGAAACCCATGTTTCTTAGTTCTTCAGAACTAAGAAAACTTTCTTAATTCTGAAGCAATTACCTTCTTCCCTTATGTCTTCATATGAAACAAAGGGTTACTGTTTACTTGAAATGAGCTAATGGACACATAGAGAGCTATAGGGGCCTGGAGTATATTCATTGTTCTCCAAATAATGCCTCAATCAGGAAGCTTCTGTGGGGAAATGATACCAGAACTTGGCCTACAACGAAAGGTGATGAATGGAAATGCAGAGATAAGAGAGGGGCTTTCAGAATTAATCCAAGATTAAGAGTATCAGCAAAACAGAAGACAGTAAGAGACACCAGAAAAAAGGAACTCAGTTTGACTGATCTTTGATTTGTAAGGGAATATAGGAAAATAACACTGAAGACACGTTGGAGCCAATTCATGGAAAGTCTTGGTCCTGGGACTTGAACTTGGGGCCTTGCGCTTGCCAGGTAGGAGTTGTGCCACTGAGCTACATCCCTGACCTTCACAGAAGGTCTTGATTGTACAAAATATTAGACTTTATCTTGAACCCAGGAGTTTGAAGCTAATGTTCCAGAACTTGTTTGACAGCTGTGTGCTAGAGTTTTGGCTAAAGAAAGGAATATATAGAAGGCCTCTTAAGAGGCTCTTCCATTGATCCATGGAAGATGTCCAAACAGCTTGAGTTCGTGGACACCAGAAAAGATGGTGAAGTGGAAAAGGGTACCATAGCGAGTACAGAAGAAGCAGAACTCATGAGAGTTGGCAAAATGAGATTTAAATAGAAAAACATGACCTAAAATGATGCCAGATTTTCAGTCATGACTAATGGCCAAGGTGATGGTTAGGTCACTGCATGTAGGGGCTGAGGATCAGGACCAAAGACGGGAGGAGCTGAGGGAGAGGTCAGTTACAGAAATACTGAAATTCCAGAGACACCCTTAGAGGTGATAAAGTAATACACTGTATCATAATTCTGAAGCAACCAAATCACTTGCAGCAAAGATTTTGGAGTAATTACTACAACAAGGAGCAAAGTTTATCATTAAACGGCCAGTTTAATGATAGCAACAAGAAATAGAACCCCCAAACCAAAAAATGAACAACAGAAGACTGGGACAAAGAAGTAGAAAAGTCATCCAGCAGAAATGAACTGCAAAAGCAGATACTACTGCTAATGAACTGCACTGTTCTGAAAGCAGCCTTAGGATTTGACCAGCATATTGTTCTTGGAGGATTAAATTTGGGTAGTAGACCACTTCTCAGAATGTTTGCAGAGGGAGTATTATGAATATCAGAGAGAGCAGATATGGGCAGTGGGAAGACTTTGGCCAAATAAGAATTTCTTTTAAGAAAAACAATTGTTGCTATAAAGAGCCAAAAGATCGTAAGAAACAGAAAGCTCCAATCATTGTACAGTCAGAAAAAAAAACGTGAAAGGGGAAAATGAAAGAGGGTGCATAAGGGTGCGCAGTTATTGTAGTGAGAGGAAAGAAGTGATCACATCAGATTATCTAAAAGGAGAACAGATAGCTCTTGTAGGATGGGTGACAAGAGAAGATAACTATAAGCATAATGTATTTAAAGCAAAGTGAGACATTTAACGTGCCTTACCTTGTGTAGTCTATTTTACTTTTTATCACAGAGCTTTTCTCCAACTTTGTATCCTCTATGGATTTTGTACAAGGGTAGAATTTAGTATCATGAAACAATACTAAATAATACATCCCATTGAGCCTGCCTAACAGAAAGAGTTGGTATGTCTGGTAAAGCTAAAATAAATTAAATTTATAAGTAGAGATGAGAGTATATGTGGAGTTCTAGGTGAATTTAACTGCTCTGATTATTACATTATCAGCTTTATCCATAGAGCCTCAGTTAATAAATCATATTGATCTCAGTGACAACAAAATACCTTCATTATTATTTGTTATATTAGTGTAACTCTCTAGTTTAGTGGCTCCTTGCTTTTATTTTCTTCTTATTGTTATAAAAAGGATTAATACAATAAAGGATTAATATAATGAAGTCATAAAGCAAAATACAAGTTTCTAATTTTTCAAGATTCCAGGTATTTAATACATGATTAACTGAAAATTGTAAACTCTCATATGACTCAAGTATTTTAAATCTGGACTTTTACCGTAAATATCAGAGTATGGTTGTATTTTTCATATTTCAATACTGCTGAATTAATTTCCTGGGGTTTAGTATATAGTTTTTCTTTCAAATGTGTGCTGATACAATTCTAATATGAAAGTATATATGTATTAAGTAGGTGTTATCAAGTATATATGATTTTAGGTAAAAAAATTGCCCATTGTTTTATTTTCAAGTTTGTTTTGGCAGCTATAAATTCATACACATTTGCTTCCTAAAGCATTTAGTTACTAAGCTATGGAAAGGAAACCTTATCTTAAAATCAAATTTTGAATAGGGATGAGGGAAAGAAAGCCTAATACTTGCCCAATGCCTAACAAATTGGATTACATACATGCATCCTATCATTTGATCGTCTCCTTGACCTGAGGTGGGGGTTTAGGAAATTACATAGGAGAGTGAGCCATACCTTTCCTTTGCGAGTTGGCATTAACTGATGATTTTACTGTGGTCCCCAATCTGCCTTGCCATGGGTAGGCTAGGAATACAATTGTGACTTTAATTATCACATTTAAAATTGTATGTGTATCTGAGTTTGTTTTTTAATGTCTGTCTTTCCTGCTAAAAATTAAGCTCAGTGAAAGCAGAATCAAATATGTTGTGATCACCCCTGAATATCTAACTAAAAAGCTAGTACATTGGCACACAGTTGGCACTTGTTATGCATTTAATAAATATATATTTAATGAATGTAAAATTTAAAAATGTTTAGCACAGATTCATCTTGCAAATACCAAGCTGTATTAACCATGATTGATAAATAGGCACATAAGCAACAGCTTATTTTCTCCATGTAGACAAGTTGTGCTTTACTAACATAAAAGCAGGAAAGATAAATGTTGAATTAATAGACTAATGACGCAGGTCAAAATTTGCCTAGAATACTGAAAATCCATTGAGTTTCTCTGCTGCCCATATTGATTTGAATCTCTGTGTGCTTTTGAGATGTTTTCCACTTCTGAGCTAAGCAAGCCAGCGTTTAAAACTCTTCCTCTGAGATGGACCAGCTCATTCAGTCATGTTACAGATGAAACTTGGACATTTTTCTCTGAAGTCCAAATTTCCTCTCCAATGAAGTCTGCTGACCTTTAAGTCAAGTTTTTCAAGGGCTGTGCTGCTTGGTGTTAACAAGTGGAAGATTTAAAAAGTTAATCAGTGTTATCAAAAAGTTTGATTCTGAAGTGGCTACACTGATCTCCCCCCCTTTAGATTTATATGACTGCCAAACACAGCTCCGTTTCTGGATCAAGAATTTAAGGAGAATTAGATATAGCTTACAATATGAAGAAGAAAAAACGTGAACAACATGAAGAGAGACTGAGAACATCAGAAAAGCAGGAGAGGACAATCTTTAGGAAATTTACCTAAGAGGAGAACATAGACAGATATGCCATTAAGATATAGGAATGATTGCAAAATAGAACTGTACCATAATTACCTTGTATTTATAATCTATGCTAATGTCATCTTCCGTATTTGTACTAACTGTTCTCATATTCCTCTGTATTTCATCTGAATGGGATATATCACAATTTCATCTGCACTTTGATTGCTGTCCAATCTTCCTGCTACACTAAAAGCTTTTCCAGGGTAGAAATATATTTGTTTCTTTTTCTGTTTCTGTCGTAATACTGAGCAATACTTTACCAAAACCATGAAAGCTCAGGCATGTAATCTGGACGACTCATTTTGTTGCTTTGGGTTATGCAAGTCACAAATCTTTTTTTAAGGGGATGCAGTTCCTTGGGCCAGTCTATGTAGCATCTCATCCGTAGCAATAATCCCACTAAGAGCGAATTGATTCTCTGTATATCAAAACTTCAGGATAAATTTCTCAGTAACACTTTGGGGAGTTAAATTCTGAATACGATGCGATGTACTGCTTTAAAGTAAGCATTTAGTTCTCTTCAATCCGGTTATGGATTTTCTCTGTCGTATCGCTTTTACAAACCATCATATAGAAATTCCATGAATTGTGAAAAATGTTTAGTGAGAACATGGGTTGTAGAAATTTAGCATGTCT
>NDGN011441891.1:0-15062 GCA_002564285.1 Tympanoctomys barrerae
CCTGTGTTTAGGCATCCAATTTATTTTAACAACCCTATTTTTTAATCAAACTTCATCTTGATACCAAAATAACATTTACTATTTTGTTCCTTGGCATAACACTTCCCTAAAATTTTAAGAATCAGAGTTTTAGTTTTGAAAAGGACAACACCTTAGACCTGTGTAAACCAGCAGACTAAATATCATTCTCAAAAATTTACACATGTGGATATTTAAATGTAAATTAGAATTAAATTATACTAAATTAAATTAAATTATAAGTTCGGTTCCCCAGTCATGCAGTTGTGCTCTCTGTTCAGATGAGGGTACAGATTACAAAGATGGTGAGAGAAGATACAGGTATTTCCATGTTTGTCAATAGCTTTACTGAAGAGTTGTGTTATATACAGATATTTAAAATGTTATTTGGAAAACAGAGAAACTACCCATTTTCGTATCCTCACCAGAACTTCAAAATTAAGAAAGTGATATAGTTGTGTCAACTCTTCTTCTAACTCTACTAGGAAATTGTAAAATTTTCATTTTCTATAAGGAAGGCATGATATCTCTTGCTTTTTATTGAATGTGCATTATGTATTCATTCCTATACAGACAACAGCATATGAGATATATTTAAATAACAAAAATTGGGTATTTGCTTATATCTCAATTTAAACATTTAATTCTATTTAACAAAAATAATTTTTAAAAATTTAAGCATTTAGATACTATGTATTTTGCCTATTTTAATGTTACATCCAAAGAACATTTACTTGTCACTCATTTCTACAGATAACTATAAAGACAGTAATACTAAGTACTACATTTTTATGATTAATATTTTGTGAAACAATCAAATATCAATGAAATGCTCCACTGGACATTTTCTCCTATTTTATATCCTTAGACACATTTAATTCATTGAGTTGTTCACCTGACATTTTTACAGATTGCTTTGATTGTAAAAACGCCATTTTAAAGTGACGTTTTTATACTGTCTTGATTTTAAAAATATCAAATGGGGAATAATTCTTCATTTGAAGTTATTAAGCATAGATAAAACCATAAAAATGTCACTTTAAGATAATTCTTCATTTGACCTTTTTTACGCTTAGCTGAACTTTTCTTTTCTTCCTTTAAAATTTGATATCAAGAATGAAACTAATAGAATTTTAAGGCTGTACCTAAAAATTCAAATCCAAGTTTCAGTGCTGATGTTGCAGTGGTCTTGCTGGGATGGTGTAAGGTAACACCTCACCCTTACCACTCTGGGCGCTATTGGTGGCCCTTGCTTGTGCATGTGGACATGTACTTGTGCACGTATGAGTGTGTCTGTGTACCAAGAACATATCCAACTACACAGCAATTGCATCATCTCACAAATAATCTGTGACATTTTACAACTTATGGCTGTGTTGTTACACAAAATATCCATTTTCTTTAAAGTAACTATGACTGTGGCTTTGAAGTAACATAGTTTTGATAAATGCATAGATATAGTATATACTTTTTCTTAAGTCTGGTATTGCTTCAGTTTAAATAAACTTTATTTTTTATTGTGCATATTTTGTTCAGGAAGTATTATGAAGTTGAGTTTAATCTGTGACTTCTTAGTATTTGATAAATATATTTATATTTAGGGCTAAAGAAAATGATGATAATTTTGACCACTTATTTTATGCCTTGCATGACTGATAATTTTATTTGTATGATTTATTCTCCTGAAATTTCTGTGAGTGATGTGCTATTGTGTTATAGTCTAGGACTTCAGAGTAGAATTACAAGATAATTGGCTCTTGAAGATACAGCAAGAACTTGGACAGAAAGGCCATTATGACAGACCGGGTACCTTAGTGATGGTGCTAGCTGATTATTTCTACTCTCAGATATCCTGGTTGCCAGAGATAGTACAAGAGAATCTAAGGACAAGAATTTCATTTGTATAAATAATGGTGAGGTTTTGGTAGATGGAGACCATATGATCCTCCAAAGAAAGTATGATAGTAGAGTACCCTAACACATTGATACTTACCCTCATTCTTTACTTCCCAGGAAATTAAAAGGGGGGAGAATAAGTGTTTTGTGTCTTTTTCACCCATTAGTCTGAAAAGAAAAGCTCAAATGCCCCTTTGTAGTATTTAAGAAATTAATTAATAACTACCTACTAGATCACTAGCCCATAATAGCATTTGTCAGCCTGATTCTGCCATTCCTGGTAGGGATTTGCTTCTTTGTCTTAGTCGGTGTATCTAGAGTTTATTGAATTAATAGACAATGACTCACTTAATGGGGTCAACAATGGGAAAAGAAAGAGTAGCCCCCATAAAGCATAGAACACTTCCTCTACATATAGAACAGATACAGATGGCAAGTATAAGCTTAAAAATAAGTGCACAAAAAATGTTGTTTAAGTCTTTATCAATTGTAAAATGAATTTTTCAGTCCAAACACCTTTTGGGCAAAACTGATAAAATCATAATCAAGTTTCAAGATAATATCTTGAATTCTAGAGAGAGTTCAGTGGCATATATGCCTGCCTATGAAGTGCAAGGTACTGAGTTCAATCCCCAGTAACCCCCCCCCAAAAAAAGATAATAGATAATATCTTGGAAACTCAGTGTAATGAGGAAAACAATATGGAAAATGAGGAAATATAAACTAAGAAAATAACAATATACTTACTAAGTGAACAACAAATTTCATAGATATTGAGAAAATGTTTTAGAAATTTAATAGTAAATTTACTAAACCACCAACAAAGCAAAAATCCTACAAGCACCCAAACTAAAATAAAATGTATATATTTGAAAAAAATAGAATTAAAATATACACCTTTTTCATCTGTATTTTTAGACTTGAAGGTATAATTTATCATGAAATTACATGTCAAGACAGGCATGTACTATTTAATTAGTAAATTATAGGTAGATATGAAATAAGAAAGAAAATATTCTAAAGAATGACAAAATATGCTGGACCCAGATTGCTGATTTATGATAAATGAAACACAGAATATACTAGGTAGAAAGTAAAAGAGGAAAAAAAGATAAAATATATGAGCCATGAAATGTTTATTTGAAATATCTTCTCATATTTCATTTCAATTTTTCACTTTTGGTTCATTTATGCTTTGCTGTTGCTCTCCTCTAACCTGCTATTAGATAAATAAACCAAGAAAATATTCAACACTAAATAGAACATCTAAATTGTCTTAAGATGCCTCTTGAAAATGAAGGAAAGATACAAGGATAACTGGAAGAGTTGAAGATACAAAATACAAGGAAACTGGAAGAGTTTAAGTGAAAGTGTTGAGCTAAACAATTTACTGAAGCATAAAGGGCTTGGCCATATAGGACCAGCAAGTACTGGAAGAGTAGAAGGCTTCTATGGGAAAAGCCTTATTTTTCTTGATTTGAAAATCAAAACAAACAAGTGATTGCAAATACCAATATAAGGAGAGTAAAATAAAATAAACAATACATAGAATTTATAAATAACAGAATGGAAAGTAAATATCGCTATGTTCATGCAACAAAGCAATAAAAGAGAAATTTTTCTAATTAAAATCATAAATCAAAGCAAATCAGTTATATGAAAAGCAAATTGTCAAATTCTGTTAAAGAAAGAAATTTATATTTCTTGTAGCCTTAAAACTGACTCAAATTCATTGGTCTTTGGTGAATTCTTACCTTTTGTTGTATAACAATATAGTAGTTCTAGTCACAGAAAGAGAGTGTTATTTCTCTGCTAGTTGAATCTTGATTTAGAATCACCAAGTATCTAGGTCTGAGGCTAGGTCTTGAGAAGTACTGCATTTTACCCTTGACTGCTATTGTTCCTCTGCATTGACCTAAGTGACATGCTTTGGGTAGTGTGCTAGGTGGTGAAGATGTGTGATGGAAAGTTAGTTGCTTTGAGTTTTCCCAGCAAAGAACAACCTTTCATGGAACAGACAGTGAATTCTCAGATAAGTGAGAGAAACCAGAGTAAAATCTGAGGAACTTCTACTCCCTAGGGAGTTGTCTACAGCTATAAAGAAATCCAGCTGAGTTCCACCAGGCATAGGTCAGAACAATTGACTCCTGCTACAAAATTCACTAAAGGTAGATGATGATTGTGGCTCACCACTGGAGTTCTGAGATTTTTTTGGATACATGGAATTGTAATGTTAGAAAGCAAGAGAATGTTTATTAAGAAAGATTAACAAAATCTGTGATTTTATATGTTAGTAAGTGATGTACTGTATAGGCAAAGACTAAGCAAGTACAATTGAAGGAAAAGCGTAGAGGACAATCTAGTTGCAAAACAAGTATATGAAGGGTTAAAAACATCATTTTTTAAGACAGAAAGGAACACTACAAAACTAAAGGAAAATTTATGAAAACAGTGTCACAATGGTTAGCCTGTACATGCTCTAATTGTTGAGAATATGTTATCCCTAAACTATCAGAGCTATAAAGTTTTATTTTAAAATATTGAAGAGATATTTCAATATGTCTTTTTCAATATCCAACAGCTGTTGTAAGAAAAAAGAGCAAACATAGACTATTTCTTTCAATTTATAAACATTATTTTGTGATGTGTAAATCCTTAATTTTTTTGTAATATCTCCCTTTAAAAAGCTTTGAAATTTAAAAATACAGATAAAACACCTGATTGAATGTAAATGAAGTGTTTTTAATCAATGGTTAATATTAGTCCAATAAATTTAAATATAAGTCACAGGAAGATTATTTGTCTTTATCAAATTTGAATTGCCTACAAATGTATTCTTCTGTATGGCTTGTATGGAAATGTCTGCACATAGCCTCAGGCAGTCGTAGGCGGGAATTTCGAAGGTGGCTATATTAAGGTGTGAATGTGGATCCATGGTGTGAGGCTGGGAAGAAGATAACAGATAAGGACAGCTTCAGTAGGGCCACTCAATAGACTTACAGCCCAGGTGCACTATACAATAGATACTGTGAAGGGGAAAGAATATGTTCAATAAGAAGGATATACTGGGATGAGGAAAAGGACAAAAGAAACAAGAGAAAAATATATATTTGTGTGTGTATATATATATATATATGGAATGGCTTGAATAACTGTACCACTGATTTCTACTACTCTATTGAAAGAAGCAATTAATGCTTAAATTTTTCTTTCTTTTCTTTTTTGATTAATTTCTTTTTATTTCTTATAACTTCTTTTTTTTTTGGTGGTACCAGGGATCAAACTCAGGACCTTGCACTTCCAAGCAAGCACTTATTCCAATGAGTTATCTCCCTCACCCCTCGCTTATAACTTCTTTTAACTAGTTTTGCAGACTTATATCTGGTAACCTAAACAACTAATTTGAAGACAATATGATGCAATTCAACAACGATTGTCAAATTCCTATTATTTTGTTTAATAAAACTTTGCATCATTTCTAATTTTTTTTATCATTTTATATTCTTTAAAAAATAAAAACAATTAAAATTTAAAAAGCCAGTGAGGGAATATAGGGCAGCTGCTACCGCTCTTGCTGCTGATGCTGATGCTTGCTGCTTTGCTGTCTCCTTCCTGCTTTGCCATGGGCTGTTTCCCTCTGAGAAGCCTGTGTACCATGGCACCCTGCCCTGGAGCCAGCTAACTTTGAATTAAAGCCACTACTAACTGAGCTAAATAAACCTTTCCTCCCTTAACTTGTGGGCATCAGGTATTTTTGTCTCAGCAAGTAAAAAATATCCCAAATATTTCCTATATAAATCCTGAATCATAAAAGAGAAGCAAAGCTTTACAATAGTTAACAATTTATTATCAACAGTTTGGAAAACAATGCAAAAAAGAACACTATTAACACATCTACTATATCACAAATAATTTACAGAAGTTTTAGTCAGAAGATATTTTTATCCATGAAAGATTTCAGTATGAAGAACAAACAGTAAAATCTTTAAACTTGTTTTCAAAAAGAAAATAGCTGAAAATTTGTCAACATAAAGCTGAAATTCATGTACAAATAAGAAAATGGATACATACATTTTAAAATTATCTATATATATTAATATTACATGAACTTGATTATGGAAAAATAAAAGATTAAAGCATAAAACATTAAAATGAGAGAGGAGGGAAAAGAAACATAGTGCTATCCAATTAATTATAAAGAAATGTATTCAACTCTGTGGAAATACATAAAAACATAAAGCAAACAAATATTTACCTTTATTCATACACAAATGCCCTGAAAATGAAGTTAACCAATCAATATGTAAATCAATCAAGAAAAATTCAGTATACCAATAACCGTTAAGAGAAATTGTGACAACTGCCTGCCAATAAAAAAACCACCAGAACTGGATCAGCACACTGTTGTATTGCTTCCTTTCTAAGGAATTCATTCCAGACTCTTGAAATATGGAAATCTCTGAAATTAACTGGCTTGAATTCAGTATAAACTTTTCTTTTCTTTTTGTATTTTAGGGAAGGTTCTACAGGGTGTTCAGGGTCTCACTACTAGATCGAACTGGTAGTGATCCGCCTGTTTACAGCCTCCCAAGATCTGGGATTACAGGCGCACGCCACCATGCCGAGTCTCAATTGTAGTATCAGCGCTCCCCAGGAGCAGAGCCAGCACAGTATAAACCTATAACCAACTCTAAGTATGCTATTCAGTGTTCAAGGACTGAAAACATTTCTAAGATCAGGAACCAGACAATCATTCTCGCTTCTTGATACCACAGTATGTGAAGTCTATGCTAGGAGTTAGGCGAGAAAAAGAAAGAAAAGATTTCTACAGTTGAAAGAAAGGGTAAAATTATTTAAGATATGAGTTCTTTGCAGAAATTTTTAAGAAATTTAAAAAAACTGTAAGAGCCAATAAATGAACTCAACAAAGTGATGAAATACAAATTCAAATTCAACATTTCACTGTTTTTTTTTAACATTAATAATGAACAATTAAAAATGAAAGCAAAAAAGGGCCAGGAAGATAACTCAGCAGACGAAGCACCTACTTAGGCAAATGCGGGGACCAGGGTTCAATCCTCGGTACCACATGTGGGCTGGCCCCAGCCCCTGTGTCGCTGGACGGATGAGTGAATGTGGGTGTGGTAGTGCATGCCCAAAATCCCAGTACTGGGGACACTGAAAATAGGAGGATCAATACAAGTCCAAACTGTGTAGTGAGACTCTATTCAAAACGTATTTTTTTAAAAAAAGTAGTTGAATTTACAATAGCAGCAAAAAGAATAAAATTGTAATGAGGTTAATTAAGAAGGTAAATAGGGAGCCGGGGAGATGGTTCAGTAGAATAAGCACTTCCTTGGCAAGAGCAAGGGTCTGAGTTCAATCCCCGGTTCTGCCAAATATTAATATATATATATATATATATATATATATAGAGAGAGAGAGAGAGAGAGAGAGAGAGCCTAATTCAGAAGGTAAAAACATGAACTTGTAGACTATAAAATATAGCTGACAGAAATTGAAGGAAAAAATAAAATGAAATATTGTTTTATGTTTATGTTGGGTAAGATTATTAAATTGTCCATGCCATCAAAATACTCTCAAAATTCAGAGTAATTCTTATCAAATTTCCAATGCCAAATGGCAATTTGTGCAGAAATTTTTTTAAAAATCATCCAATAAATAAATCATATGGATTTCCAGGAGATCTTAAATAAACAAAATACTCTTTAATAAGAATGAAGTTGGAGAATTAATACTTTCTGACTTCAAAACTTGTTACAAAAATAGTCAAAGCAATATAACAATGTCACAAATTCAAAGATGCAATAGGATGCAGAAGCCAGAAGTGAACACCCACATGATGGTCAAATGATTTTCAACAAGTGTATAGAGACCATTCAATATCAAGAGAACAGTCTTTTCAGTAATGCTATGGGAAAAACAGATAACCTCAAGCAAAAGAGTGAAGTGGGAATCTCATATAAAAATTAACTCAAAATGAATCAAAGACCGAAGGATAGTATCTAAAGATATAAAATCTTAGAAGACAGACAGAGGAAATTTTAATAATGTTGTATTTATGGGCCAGGAGACTGGAGGTACAGGCAAAAAGAAAAAGGTCTGGAGCTGATGTCTTAAGTCATAACAAAGTCCTGGGCTAGCATGTGTGAGGCCATGGGTTCCCCCATTCTCTAGCACAAAACAAAGATGGACAAGGCATAAATCAATGGACTCATCCATTCTTGAGCTGGACCCTCAGAGTGTTACCAAACACATCTTTCCTCTTTTAGTTTGGTATTTTGTCACAGTGTTGAAAAATTCTTAACTATAGTCAAATTCACAAAGAAGAAAAGTAGAATGGTCATTGCCAAGGGCCGAGGAAAGGAAAAGAGTTGTTTAAGAGGTGTAGAAATTCAGTCATCTAAGAGAAGAAGTGCTATACTATCCATCAAACTTGATTTTGAGTACTGATACTAAAACTAGACCCTACCCCCATATTGGTAAATGCAATTTGTACTGTATAAACAAACACATATTTGATGCTATTTTAGAAATGTAATGATATTTAAAGATTATAAAATGAGTTCACTGTGTCAAAACTTAAAGTAAAAAATAAACATAAGGTGTCATAATATTGTATTTTATAATTCACTATAGCTAGAAGAGAGATTTTTGAATATACTTTAATAAAGAAACCAATAAATATTTGAGAAAATACATAACCTAAACATCCTGAATGGCTAAATATAAATTTTGTAAATGTGCTAAAGCATTACATTATGCCCTATGTAATATACAAATTATTATGTCAACACAACAAATTTAAAATTAAAAACAAACATATATAGTACACACAATAAACACACAAATATATCTACAGAAAGTTGGTCAAAATGAACAAAAATGCTACTATTTATGACACAGAATTGAAGACATAAAAAATACCCTTAAAATGTACAACAAAAAGCAAAACAACTCAATGCAAAGCAGGCAAAATATTTCAAGTAAGAAATTCAAAACCCACAAATAGAGTAAAATTTGCTTGAAGTCACTGAGTAGAAAGTGTCATAAAACAAAGTAACAAGCAATTGTCATTTTATAAACATTAGTTTGACAAAGAGAAAATGTGATAACATCTTCTGAGAGTAGGAACCTAAGAAACATGGTTCTCTTACTAATTATTGGTGGAAATGTAAATTGTTACAGACAGTTCACATCAATTAAAATGATACCGAAGCATATATCATTTGTTCTGTGATTCTGCTCCCATAGCAATCTGTTCTGTAAAAATAAAAAATCAAAACAAATAAAACATTCATTATGTAAGTAAATACATTGTAGGATTGTGCATGGTGGTCAAAGAGTGAAAACAGATTGGTGTCCATTAACAGGAGAGAGTTTGAATAATTTATGGTACGTCTATATCATGAATAATTGTGCAGCCATTAAAATAAATTGTTCTTTCAAAGTTCTTACTGTGATTCAAAGATGCTATTGGTGGATGGAAAATGCAAGGGCAAAAATGATGTGTGTCTTCATTTTTAAAGAAAAGTAACAGAATTCCTGTATATGTGACTAATTTTAATAGGCACTATGCTCATTCTGAAAAGAACATTTGTTTTGTAACCAAGTTGGGAGAGATGTTTTCTATGAGGAAGATATGGTGGAAAGTAAAGAGAAGAAAGGACAAGAAGTAAGCAAAACACAACTAAAAAACACGAAGAGAAGGTGAATTAAAGGCGAGGCATCAAATATACAATAGCACAATCATGAAGAGGTGGCAGTGACAAATGGTGCGACAGGAGAGTTGAAAGGCAGTGACTGAAAATTTCTGTGACTTCTTCATTCACCCTAAACATATAATTCACTGAGCCTTTGAGTAAATTCAGTAAATAGTTGTCCTCTGTGGCACCTGAGATTTGACAAAGGCTAAAATCCAATTCTAAGCTAGACTTTGTCTTTATGAAGATATGATCATATATTTCAGTGATAGCTACAGTCTCACAATATTTACCTAGCAGCCACTGCCCTTGAGGTCTCTTCCTATAGACAGGCTATACTGCTGGGAAGGCTAGGTTCCTGAAGTATTTACGAAGCACCTCTGAAGAGTGGTAAGGAAATGACCTGCCAAGAGGAACTTCCTAAAATTAGCATTAATTTTGGTTTCCTTACATTTAAAATTCTCCAGTTCATTATTGGGTGTCATAGGAATAGATTCATCATTTTGGGGTCACCTCCTAAAATTGGTAGCTGCTTCATACAAATAAAAGCTAATAGCCATCACAATAGAAAGTGCCATAATTAAGAACTTTAAATTTACAACTTTCCTTGTTTCATTTTTTTATGTAACTTACCCGCTTATATTTGCCTAGCAGTGTTAATTAATACTCTGGAAAATTACAGTGAGATTCCTGTGGAATTATATTTTATATCCACATAAATACCAAAACAATTCAAAGTGATTCATATTCTAATGATGAACACTAAAGTTAGTAATCACTAATTGCATCACTTATTACACCATGTTGCCAAACAATTATTATGTATAGTTGATAAACATTTGAATAAATGTCATACTATTCTATACTCATTAAAGCAACAGCACGTATAATTAATAACTCTATTATTCATTTCAAGTTATGGCTGTAGGACTTGTGTTCTAGGAAATGACTAGAGGAATGAATGCTCATTTCAATTCCATCTCTATTTTTCCCTTATGCATTAAAATATAATTTGCATAAAGTGCATGTGTAGCCCTCAACATAGCTGTAATTCCAGAAAGCATCCTTCTCATCTGCTGCATGATGGTTGAGAAAAGAAATGATTGTTTCAAATGAAAACTTAAACGCACATAAAGATGAGTGATTCTTTTTTTACAGCTTGTTTTCTCAGAAAACTATTTAGCATTTATTTATTAAGAGACTAATGCAATTTGTAGTCAGAATGAGTCAACAATTCACATAAAATAAATTATTGGATAAAATAGATTTATTTATCCATTGTCTAAAATACAATTTCATGTAAGTACTTCGGTTATACAAGGTCCTGCATTGGGAGGCCTGGGCATTCATCTGTTTCAGTGATTAGCATACTAGAAGCCAAATGCCTTTGTTATGAAAGTTCTTAATGAAGTATAAGAAACACAAAGCAGGTATGCTTTGATGGTGTGCCAGGAAGAAATAGTATATTTCTATAAACAAATTTGGTTTACACCATGCAATTCAAATACCTGTGTAGTTTTATCTAGTTTTATGACCAAAAGATGTCATAGAAAACATCAAAGACAGCTAGATCTATTATTTTGAGTTTTCATGAGAAGTGTAGGTATATTATCTAATTCCACCCTTTTCTAACTCAGGAGGGCTTATTTTTATTTCATTTCATTTCATTTGAGACAGGGTTTTTCTGTGCAGCTCAGGCTGGCCTTGAGTTCACTTTGTAACCCAAGCTGGTCTCAAACTCACAATGATCCTCCTGCCTCTGCCTCTCTAGTGCTGACATTATAAGGCATGCACTACCACACCTGGCTCAGAAGGGCATTTTCTATTTAATTTTTCTGAAATACCTTCCCTACCCTACAGCATCCCTGGTCTATTAGAATCTCTCTGAGTCTTAAACATGTCTTTATACAACATAGTGCACTATATATAGGCTTAATTATAAGTAGGCCATAGACATTTCATATATCTTTCATGCATGATTCTACTTGAAAAGTGGAAACTTAACCCACTGAAGATAGAGAATTAAAATATGGATGATTCTGACTCACAATAGTTACAATTTTTTAATTTTGAAGTAGTGTGAAAGCTACATGGGTTTAACAGAAACTATACTTCAGATTTTAAATTTTTATCTTTTCCTGGACACTGACATGTACTAAGATACTACCAGGTGATGTGCAAGGAAGCCAGCTACATCTCTCAATCAGCTACTCAATCACAAAGGGAAACAAACCATCCTCTATAGCATGTATAGTGTGCTGCTAAATTATGATATTTAGTACATTAGATGTATTAAATCAACTTTGAGTCAATTTTTTTCAATTTATGATCACATTATCTGGACATACTTTTATCATCAGTTGAGGAGAATCTGTGGTGGTCCTGCATAAAAGTCTTCATTGTTAGGGAGCTACTTAATTCCCTAGGAGGAAAAAAAGCAGGTAACTGGAGCAATACCCTTATCAACATGCTGAAAACTGAACCCCAAGTATACTGATTCAAGTTTCTTGCTGGGAGAGTTCTGATACATGGACTACATTTTGCATGATGACTGTGGCTTAGAATTCCCACAAAAAACAAATATACAATATGAAGATTTACCGAGCATGACAGCCAGGAGACCGTGGTGGTCCAAATTACTGTACAAAATGGAGATTTTAAGAATATCAGTTTATCCTAGCTGCTGTTGAAATAACTTGCACATATATTTAGCAATGCTTATCTGGAGAACTGAAGATCCTTGCAGAGCCACACAGGATGCTCCACATGTCTTCTGCTTGATATCTAGTTCTCCTAAAGTACTCTGTGTAGTGGGAGAGATAGCTCAGTGGTGTAGGTGCCTGCAAGGTCCGAAGTTCAATCCCTGGTACCAAACAAACAAATAGACACAAACTACTGTGTGTAGCCCCAAATTTGCATGCAGACAAAGGTATCTTTGACACATTTTTTAAACTTCCTCATAAGTCTGTCTCTTGAAATCTCTGCCTCTTGAATCAAAACATAAGCACAGATCACCAAAGAGGTTTATTTTTTTCTTTTTTTGTTTCTCAATGCCTAGTGTCAATATTTGTGATGAATGATAATTATTTAAAATATCTCAGGGCCTTTATCTACTGCATCATGGATTTTTTTTTCCCTTCTGTGAAAATTTTATGATGCTTACTGGTAGTCCAGATAGAATCAAGTAGCAAGGAATTTAAAAAGTAGACTCAATAGAGTCTACTTTTCCTTCTTCAACTTTAACGTTTAGTTTCTCCATTACATTTTTTATGTCCCATCAAAACACTGAGTGTCTTCCTCACTTTTGCTCCATATAAAAGAAATTTATCCACTCTGCTCTCAAATATTAAATCACCTGTTTATGCTCTATGCAAAAGAAAATTTCTTCCTTCCTGAATTTTTTTAAAGGCAAGATTATTTTAAAGTAGGATCAACAATAGGACATTAGCACTTCTCTCATTACTATTCTCAACTCTGGTTTACAAGAATTCCTGAAAGATCTATTCAATCTATTATACCAATTCCTGTTTAAGTTCCACATACCAAAATGGTATAAAGTTCAGTGTCTGTTGATGACCGTGACAGTCTTATTACTATATGTACATTATATACATCAACAAACACACATTTGCAGGGTAATAGCTTTTAATAATTTGTCTTAACTTACAATATTTGCGACATTGCCAGGTAAGGCTAAGACTGGGTGCCATGAACAAAAAATCTAGTGAGTAAAGCTTTGATTCATAATGCTGGTCTTACTTTCACTTTGCTTTAATCAGTTCAACTAATTGACTCTTAAAAAGAGAATGGGAGCTATTAGAATGCAATTAAAAGAAGAAAT
This sequence comes from Tympanoctomys barrerae, assembly GCA_002564285.1. NCBI lineage: Eukaryota > Metazoa > Chordata > Mammalia > Rodentia > Octodontidae > Tympanoctomys > Tympanoctomys barrerae. Next base: position 13,480 of record NDGN011441891.1, read on the forward strand.
GTGTAAATCCATTTATAGCCGTGTTTTATTACATGGACAGAAATCTTGAATTGATTAGATTTATTAGTGGGATAATAGAATGCTTTGCACTGGATCTACAATGAAACATGCTTCTTAAAATCAGGAAAATGTACTTCCGTCTTCAACTTGTGCTTTAAAAACACATTTCATATAACATTATCTTTGGGGGAGTCTTTGGTTGTTCAGTATGAAAGCTCATTTTCTCAGCCAAAGGTTAGAGTAATAGTATTTATTTGAAATGTAAATCAAGACTTCCACCAAGGAATGTATATTTCGTTTTGCATTTGTCTCTAATCAGAATGCCCTATGAATAATGTAGTTTGGTACCAATGTCCTCATTAAGCAAGTTTCCCATTATTGCATTTTTTGATTATAATCTCCTCATTAAATTTCTTTTACTGTTCATGGTAATGATCATTCATATGCTTAGGTCTTCAATATTAATCTGAATGCATACACACACACACACACACACACACACACACACACTCCCTCCTAGAGATGAGAATCAAATTACATTGATGGCCAGATGTCCTTTAAATAAAGGATTGTTGTCCATTGTACATCCAAGAAATGGCAGAGTTGAATTGTTAGACTGGGCTAAAAGAGAAATTGTGTTTCAAACTAGCCTCAATTTATATCCATCTAAGAGGTAGTTTTACAATTATACTTGATTGACATCAATGGCCAAGAAAGAAGTGAGATGACAAAAGAAATAGGGCTAATGAGAATAGCTTTTTGCTACTTTCATTTTCTTATTTATTTATTTCTTTGAAATCTACAGAATTATGCACTAGAATTTACAAAGAGCTTTGGAGACCTATATTTAATCTTATGAGAGCACAAAAGTATGTGCATTATAACCAGGTACAGATTTCAACTGTATAACTCTACAAAAAATAAATTTTTAAGCTTTTCTAAAGAAAAAGTTGTCTTTTAACATCTTGAAGCTCTGAAAAGATTACAGAAGAGGAAAAGTCAAACTTAAATAGAGATGATAATAACAGATCTAAAGTTCTATGAAAAATAGATTTCATTCATAGACTTATTCTTTTTGAAGTTTCTAGTAATAACATTTGTCTTTGTTTTTGTTTTGCTTTTGTCTTTTTTTGAGATAGGGTTTTACTATGCAGTTTAGTCTGGCCTTGAACTCACTTTATAGACGGGCTGGTGGTGAGTTTACAAAAATTATTCTGTTTTGGCCTCCCCAGTGCTGGAATTTCAGACACATGCTCCACACTTATTTTAGAATCATATTTGAAGTCCTAGGAAATGAACAGGGAACAAGTGCTAAACTATTTCATTTATGTACTTCAATTCTTCCTCAGTAGAATTCAGGATGCCTATTCTGTCCTTTGTAAAATGAATTATATACATTTAAATAAATGTGTTCAAGTCATAAAAATATAAAAATTCATGCATACATTTAAACAGCGGTTACATCTATGGAGATAATTGGAAAAGGAAAGGTGATATTGATTACTTATTATAAATGTTTCTTTCTTTTTATTTATTTATTTATTTTGACATCAGTTATTTTAAAGAAAAAATATAAAAACAAT
>NDGN011441916.1:0-13460 GCA_002564285.1 Tympanoctomys barrerae
TGAATTAATCACAAACTCTAGAACCTCACCCCATCACTACGTAAGGCTTTGGGGGGACAACTAGACACAAATCATAACACTGTGCTCATTGCCAAGACAGCTCCCAGCATGGGAAAAGATCCTAAGTTCTTTACCCACTCTTGCAGTGTGTGCTGAAAGTTCCCTGTTTGGAGGAATCAAAGAACCTTCTATTTTTGTGAACACGTGTGTGCCTTTTGTCTGGGTGGATTTGCCAGGCAACATACATAGCAGCTTTCAGTGGGATGCAGACCACTTTTGGAAATGATTGTAGAGTTCAGACTTCTGCAGGAAGACAAGCCTTGGCTGGTGTCATCAGTGTCACCAGCACTTTTTTTTTTCTGAATGTGCACCCCAACAAGCAGTGTGCTTTCCAGAACAGAGCTTAGTACACATTCCTACCATTTCTGATAACTCAAGTTCACAGTCATAGACACTGTAACTGTCCTAAGTTAAATAATTTGGCAGTGCAGGAGCTGAGCAGTCACCCTTTTCATACACATACAGGTTTCGTTCAATGGCAACTTCCCCTGACCCCATGATAGGTCTTGAGGACTTATGTGAGCATTCCTCCTCATCAGCTACCATTTATGCTTGCTGCCAGTGGGCCTTCTATGGCTCATCTTGTCCTATGAGAACTTTTTAAAGGGAGCACTGGTGACAGGTGAGCCTGAGCCTCCTGCTACTGGTACTACCTGGCCCACTCACCCGAGAACCTTAACTGGCTCCTTTCTTTAAAAAATCTCAGAGACTCAGCCCCCTTTACCTGGAACAAATGTGTCCTGTCTACACTTCTGTTCATTCATGAGTCCTCATTCAGCAAATAATGTGTATATGGTCTGTGTTCAGAGGGTCTGGGTCATGAATACAGGTTATAGACAGCCATTTCTTGACTGTGTTGAGCTTGTAAGGTCACCCAGGGACACACTGCTTATGCTGTGTTAGGGTTTCCTTTCCCCCAATCTCACCCACACCACTGGATGTGGCCAGTACAGAATCTGTCACCAGGGTGTTTGCCCATCCTGGTTTGCCTGGGGCTACGGGACTTCCCAGATAATGCAGCTGTGTACCCTAAAGCTGGAAATAGTCAGGAAAACCTGGATGAGTTATATAGCCTACTTCTCCATGAAAGAAGAGCTATGAAGAGGTTGTGCTTGGATCTGAACCAAGGGGCTCAGGCCTGCCTCATTTGTCTCCTAAGCACTGCTGCTAACTCAGGTCCAGTGAAAAAGAGTAGGCTAGGGAAGACCAGGGCTCCCAAGGGATAAGTGAAGGAGAAAAGGATGGTGCCATTTATCTGGACCAACACTGGGCTTGAGATAAGCTTGTACCCTACTCAGAGATAAGACTGGTAAAAACATTTCAAGGAGCTGAGGCTTCCTCAGCAAGCCTTCCCTGACCACTGGACATGTTAGCTCCCTGTTCTGGCTCCTATGGTCCCCTGTACTTATTCTGTGTGACCCTTTTCTGCTGCACTAAAGGAGGGCAGGGCCAGGTCTGTCTCTTTTTCCTTAAAATACAGCACCCGGTACATAATGGATTGTAAAAGAATGGATGGAGTATGTAAGATGGCTGCATGGGTAGATGGGATGGTGGCTGACTGACTGACTGGATGGATGGATGATGATAGAAACTTTGGATGGATGGATTGAAGGATAGACAAGTGGATGGACTGATGGATGATAAGGTTGATGAATGAACATATATATGAATAGATGAGTAGACAGATGGATAGTTGGATGGTTAAGAAGGTTGAGGAATGGATAGGTAAACAGATGAATGGATGGTTGGATAAATAATTGGTAGATGAGTGGGTAAGTAGGTAAGTGAGGTGAATAAATGGAACACATGTTCTAGTTAGCAGGCTTACTCCCTACTGATTATGAACAGAATTGTGTTCTGCCCCTGAATCTCAGTAATGCTCTGGGAAATGTATTCTGAGCAGTGACCTAACCGGATCCTTTCCTAAGTACCTGACCCACACATATCTCCTACATTTCTAAGCACAATTCTTGAGGATATGAGCAATGTTCCTCCCATTTTACAGATGTGATATTGAAGTCAAAGACATGAGCAACTTCTCAGAGGTTGTACATACTGGAGGTCACAGGGGATACAGGTAACTCACCCTTCTCTCTGTCTAGGCCCCAGATACCAGGCACATGCCTCATGTAACTGACTCTCTTAAACACCTCTGTCCTTTCTAGGGAAACAGCAGAGATTCAGGTTGTTAAGCCTCTGACCACCATCCTTCATCCTTCTACAGTTAGAAGACAAGATCCTTAGATGATCTGAATGACCTCAAGAATTGGACAAGAAGGGAGATAAGGATCCTTCTCAGGAAATGATATAGAGGATGCCAGGCTTTCTTTAATCTTCCACCTGTGTAAAGAAGGGACACACACACACTTTCAGATGATTTGTGGCAAACTCAGTGACAATGCTTCTGATTGGTATTCAGAATCCCTGCTATATTGGTGGGGCCCTCATTCCCTGGAAATAGGTCCAGCTGCTACTGCTCTAAGTGGACCTGACTCAGGACCATCTCTCCCAGCCTCTTCCAGGGCCCCCCGCCCCTGCCTGCATGGAAAAGTAGTCCTCTGAGCAGGGTATCTCACTCCCCATGAGGGTTTTGCTGCCCCAGGACCACATCCAGTAGCACTGGATACATCTTTGCCACTGGACTAGGATTCAAGTCCTTGCGCAAGAGACAGGACCTTAATAAGCCACTCGTCACTGTCAAGCAGGCTGCTACCCCCTCCCAGAATCTTTGTGCTGATTAGAGGAGAAGAGGTAGTGTCACCATATTGGGTGTTGGTATAGAAAAACTTGTCCCTTAGCATCCAGTCCAGCAAGGATTGTTCATAGTCTGGCTGAGCTACCCTACTTGGTCTTTGACATTTTCATCACTTAAAGGGCAAAGGAGACCATTTTCCAACATTTTTCTTCCCATCTATGGACATCACATGAGGGTTACAGGCTGCTTTCCAGCCATGGGACCCAGAGGATAGAGCTATAGGGTGGCTCCCATCTATCTCAGCCAGAGGAAATTAAGTCTCAGAGATGGGACAGGTTGAGCCTTCCATTGGTCAGAGGCCATTGGTAGAAAGACCTAATGTATGTTCTTAATTCACCAGCTTCTTTGCTTCTACTCTGGCCTGACCCTTCTAGATACTTGGTGGTCACAGTGGAAGACACAGAACAGAGGTCAACTTTTCTGAGTGAGAGAGGTGCTCTGTGGTTGGCACTTGTTTCCTGGTGATGTTTAATAACCAAGACAGCAGCAGCAAGACTGGACATGCCCCGATCACCTCCTTCTCTCTCTCTCTGCTCTTCTCTCTTCTTCTCTTCCTTTCCTCCCTCTGTTCTTGCAGTGTGGGGAGTGCCATCGCCAAATCCCCACTTGTCTGTCCCCTAGACAGGAAGAAAGTTTCAATGGACTGGACACCCCCCTCAAAAAAATGTCCCTTTCACATCTAAGCATTGAGAACCATCTCTGTACACAGAAATTACACAGGTTCTGTCTGGCTGATTCTCACTCCACTCCTCCTGGAGTCAGGGCCCCCATGTCTGCCCTGGGCTGGCCACAATGGCAGCCACAATGCAGGCAGTGAGGCTTGCTGGTCGTGCATACAAAGCACCCGGCTGGCCATTATCATTCCAGAGCCGAAATCTGCCCCAGCGTGCATCTCATCGGTCATTCAGCACCCTTAATGACTTGTCAGTCCCTTGCCCTGCCATTTTCTGTCTAATTAATTCTTTTATTGTGCACCGGATAAAGAAAGACAAAAGCCTCCCCAGCAATAAGGATTCATTAAAATGCAGCGCCTTCGCAGTTCTGGGCCCCATACCAGCCCAGCACTCCGCCTGCTGTAGGCACGGTTGCCTGCACCCCTTAACCCTTGTGGAGTCCCCTGGCGCCGTTGCCCCAGAAGAATCCAGACATGAGGTAGTCAGGAAACCTTTGAGAGAGGATCTCCTGAGTGTGTCATGCATTGCCAGAGAGGCCTGCAGGTTGGGAATCCAAGAAGTTCCTTAGACAGGGTGACCAACACAGGTTCAGCGGGCACTCAGTTTTGACCCTAGCTTCATGGAGAAGGGCAAAAATTGGGGGTGGGGAGAGAAACTAGATGTGTCCCACACAGGTGTCAGGGACCAGAGATAAGGGGCCCTGAAACAGTTAAGGATGTTCCCATCCCACAGGTCAGTGAGCTGACCACAGAAGAGCAAGTCCAGCTTTGTTCATCCTCAGGGAGCCTCAGAGAGACTGCCGTTGAGCTGTGGGCAGGGGGAGACCAAGGCAAGAAAGGAGGACAACAGCAGTGGGTGGGACCAAGACAATATGGAAGACCATGGCAATGGGAAAGACAAAGAAAACAGGAGAGAAAAAGGCAAAGGAGGGACTAAGGCAATGAGGGAAACAATGGGGATGAACCAAGGAAATGAGTGACCAAGTCAACAGGAAAACCAAGGCAATGGAAGGGATCAAGACAATGGGAAGGACCATGGCAGTGGGAGAGGATCATGTCAATAAGGAGACCAAGGCAATGGGGTAGACTATGCAATGAGAGGAACCATGACATTGGAGGAGACCGTGGAAATAGGGTGGCCAAGACACATGGCCACTTAAGACATGTATTTTGGATACACACTGTTCACCTCTTTCACTTTAATATTCTGATGTGCAGATGTTCCTTATTTGCAGGTGAGTAAAGAGAATCCCCATGTGGCTTAAGGTAATAACACCATGATATATACCTGGCATATGTGAAGAATGCATGACCATGGGAAGATTCTAAATTTACTAATCCCCCATGACCACTGGGATGCAGGCAGATTATAACACCAGTGCACAGAAAGGACAGGCTGGCCATCTAGATGAACCTTCTTCCCTTAGAATGGTTCTTTGCCCAGGGGACTGGAGAGTGAGGGGGTGGCCTGTCTTTTTTTTTTTTTTTTTTTTTGAGCCTATGTTAACTAAGGGAGGAGTGATGGAAGATTTTTTAAGACAGTGTTGGTTTTGCAGGCTGAGACTAGGGTCCTGGTCCAGGGTAGAGTCACCAAATTATGCCTTAGCTGGTCATGCACAGGAGTCCAGGGTACTGTCCCTTCACTAAGGCCTGGGGCCACAGAAGGCCACACAGCCTGAACTGAGTCCCTGAGAGAAGACTGAGGGCCAGGGCAGCTTCTCAGAGGACACAGCCCTGTCTCAGGAGTGGATTGCTATGATAGGCACAAAGTTATCTCTACAGAAGTCCTGCTCCTGTGGGCCAAAGCTGGGCAGGAAGACCAGAAGGGCTTTTCCAGTCTATTAGTACCCAGGGTAATAATCAGCTCTATTTCCCCTTTCTGTCTGAACAGGGCCTTCTGTTCAGCCAAGGTCAGAGGCAGTGCCGTCTGCTCTGGGTGAGGAAATAAAAAAATAAGGAACTTTTCCCTTCAGCCTGTCCCTCCCTGGGATGGGCTGATGGTTGGGCACCCTCAGAGAGAGCTTCAACAGAGCCTGTACTTGGGGTAAGGCAGGCTGAGGCCAGCCCTGGCAATGTCACCAGCCAGGAGCTCTTGAGGGATGCTGGATGCCAGATCCTGAACACATCTGCTCCTGTAAAACCTGCACCAGCCAGGCGGCCAGGGGGGTGACCCAACTGTTGGGTGTCCATTCCTGGATACAACCACAGTGCATGGCCTGGCATTTGGTGACTCTCAGGACATCTGATCTTGGGCTTGCTCTCTGAGGACTGAGGGTGCCAAGGGGATACCCATCAGTTGGGCAGTCCAGGAGACTGGGGAGGAATGTCTTGCAAGAAGCAGGGGTGTATCACTGGCCTGTGCAGAGGTGTGGACTGGTCGGGACACTGGCACCATCTTCTTGAATCTCAGATGCAGAAAGACTCCTGGGAGGTACAACAGGGCCAGGGCTGATCAGTAATACGGCAGGGACCGGGCACCCAGGAGTTAATGCTCATAAGCCTGCCAAGTTCAGACAAACCCTGCAAGGCCATCCAGCCCTTGGGAACCTGGCAAGCCCCAAAGTGAGTCCCACATAGCAAAAGGGCCTTGCAGCTTTGTCAGCAAGCCGGATGCTCAGAGTTCTCCTTGGTCCAGCTTGTCAATGTGAGAGCTTTGAGGCCATATGGGCCTGAACAGCCCCTGTGTGGACATAGGACAGACTGGGCTACTTGCATACAAGCAGCAGGCTGTGAAGGCTGTAGCTGTCTGTGAACCTGGCTTTCACAGTACCTCCCCAGGCTTGGCAGGCCTGGACCTGGAGAAGTCTCCTAAATCCAGGCAGCTCTTCCCAAATGCTGCTCTTGGCAGGGAGTGAGGCGAGGGGTGTGGCAGCCAGGAAGATGGGTGGGCTGGCTGTCCCCTACCCAGCCACCCAATTGTAGTACCTCCCTCTCTGGGTTCACAGAGAAAACCTAATCTTTCTCCTGCCTCCAGGCCCAGAAGAGACTGAGTTGGTGGGCCAGCCTGTCCCCATGAATCCCCCACCAGCCACATGCATGGGGAGGCTTGGCAAGAGACCCACTGCCCCCACTTCCCACAACCATCCTCTCCCTAGAAACTTTCCTCCCAGCAGACAATTCTACCCAGCTCCTGCAGGGCGGCTTTTATCCGCTCCCAGTCTGGCCCAGAGCCAGGGCCCAAAAATGCCATGGGCCTGCAGCACTACCAACCACCCAGAGACAGCCCTGACTTGCCTGGGAGGGCAATGACCAGGGACAGTCCATCTGGACCCACTTTGCCTAATGAGCACCGTTCCCCTACCCCCCACTCCCAGAAAACCAGTCTGGACTTGGCTAGGGCACTGGTATCTAAACTCAGACCCAGTGTCCTGCTGCCAGCCTGGGATGAGGTGCTGCCGAACTCCCCCAAGCCATACCACCTTCCTCACACTCACTGCTCAAAGGGGTCTAATCCACAGCAAAGTCTAATCTCTGCCTTGCCAGGAAACTCCACAAGGGTTGCCCAGGCTCGCAGAAAGCAATGCACAAAACACAGCCCATGTAGATAAAAAGCATTTTCTTTTAATTTTATCAAATTGATCTGTACAAAAGTTAGCGCATTGCTTGATCAGAAAGTAGTGAAATGCAGCAGGCAAGTGACAGAAATAGTCTTTCCAAACTGGACACGAAAAAATAGATTGCATAAAAATGAGTTTGCTGCAGCTCCCACCCCCACCCCCAGAAAGAGATATGCAAAAAACAAAACACACGCACGCGCGTGAGTGCACACACGCACACACACACACACTTTTTTTCTCTAGAAAAAGGTAGGAAAAATAGAAAAAGTAAAAAGAAGCAACTTCTCAAATGTATTTAAATTTACGAAGTTTCAAAGGCACAAGTTTCCATGAAATAGGCAATTATATGCTTAGCATACAGCAGAAGCAGGAGGCAAATCACATATTATTCTCTGAAACTAGGAACCTAAAGACTTTTAGTGGAGAAGGTTTAGTTTCACAGCTTGATAGGCGGTGCCTGGTGCCCAAGAGCCAAAGTGATGGTGATTCTACCACTTGCAGGAAATTCCTGTCTTCTACCACTTGGCATATTGGTGGCTAGGAATGGGGTCCTGCCTTCCAGGCCCAACGTGACACTGGTGCCAGGCGGTCCACTCCCATCAGACACTGAAGGGTAGAACCTTTCCCTTCCCGCCCTCCTGAAGGCCAGCAATGAAAAGCCGAGCACTCGCACCCACTTCCCCTCCTGCACCCACCCCGAGCAAAGCTTCCCCGGCTTTCATCTGTCTTAAATCCTACTCTCTGCACAAATTACTTCATTAATTAAAGATAAAATAATACAGAACATAAATACATTTTAACTGCTTTTAAAACAAACACATTTAAGTTTTAAAAATAAAAAAAAAAAGTGTTTGTCACAGCCAAACCTTGATGAGAAGAACTCTGAGTTCAAGGGATACCTCAATCTCCCATCTGGTTCCAAAGACACCCGACTGGATACAGCCTGAGTCCACAGACATGCTGTTGCTGCAGGAACACCATCCCTTGGTCCCTTGGGTGCTTGGCACTGGAGTTGGCCGGTACCTCAAAACATGCTCGGCCTAGGGACCTCAGGCCCTTCCCTCCTTTGTCCTCTGCATTGTGGCTGTCAACTCTCATCTACTTAGATGCAAAGTGGAGGTGCTGGTCTCTAGGAAATACTGAATGGTTGACCATTTTGGAATCACCAGTCACCAGACAGAAGAAAGAAACAACAGTGTCCGCTGGTGAAAGCATGGAGATCTAGAGGCAACGGGATATCCGGTGACAAAGCCTGGCTTTCCACAGACTTCAGCAGGCACTTGACGCATGGCCACACTGGCTGCCTCCCCCTTGCTAATACACACCCTCTGGAGGTCCCTGGAGACCTAGTCATCTTCCACTGATACTGGTCCCCCACACCTCCCAGAGTGCAGTGCCTCAGGGCCGGGTCAGGGTGGTGTACACAGGCTGGTCCCAGGTGCTGCTGGGGCTATGGGTGGGTGGCATAGACAGACCATTGAGTAGCGGTGAGGCATAGGGCCGACGGGAAGAGTGAAAGTAAGGGTACTGGTAGAGGCCAGGAGGGTAGCCGGGGTAGGGACCATAGTAGTTGGAGGCCTGCAGGTCAGTGTAGTCACACTGTGCACTGGCAAAAGAGCTGGCAGCCCCAGCAGGGGTAGCTGAAGTAACACTGGCCTGGGTACTGTAGGAGCTGTAGTCAGATCGACTGGGTGAGCCATGTGACTGGTCATTGTAGTGGCTGGGGCTCAGCTGCTCCGTCTTGATATGAGGCCTCAGGGGTCCTGCTTCAGTGGGTGATGCCGAGGTTGATGGGGTTCCCTTGTGGGCCCACACAGAAGATGCCCCGACACCAGCTGCCCCAGAATGGGAGTAAGAGGCACCCCCGTAGGAGCCAGGGCCAGTGGCCTGGCTGGGCTCTGTGGGCATGGCCGAGTGGCCATTGAGGGGTAGGTACTGGTCGAACTCATGGACGTCGAAGGCGTCCATGCCACTGATGACCTCGCTACTGAGCTCTGAAATGTCCACGTTGCTGAAGTCAATGTTCTGACGCCCATTATCCACCAGGCGGCGCCCCTCTAGCTTCAGCTCTTGCTTGCCCCCGGTAGTGCCTGTGTGGTGCAGGTCAGTCTTCGGGGTGGTGGGTGGGGTGGGCGGCCCGTGGGTCTGGCCTGAGGACAGAGCACATTGCAGGATGAATGCCCCTTCTGTGGGGCCGGGTGGGGCCACAGCCGACACCAGCAGCCCAGCTAACTGCCACAGGTAGGGATCAACGGCTTTTTGTTTCCTTACACTTCCCAGAAATTCCTGCAAAGTCAGACCCAGACCTCACTCCTTGGAGGAGAAAATTCCGTTAAGGGCTGTTCTATGAGAAGGCTTTTGGCTCCTCCCTGAAAGCCAAGGTTATGGGAGGAAGGCAGCCCACCCAATCCCATCAGATTGAGCTAGCGTTCACTGGGCACTGGTGAGGTACACACAACCAAGGTGAATGGATCCATACAAACAAACAAAGCCTGTGTTCCCAGCCATAGCTAAACACATGGGCTCACATTACAGGCTCCTGCCATAAGGACCAAAGCTACCTGGGTGGTGGGACTCCACTCCTCAGCCTAATTGCAGTTGGGGCTGGAGACCCCTCCCTGGCAGCAGCTCACCCTGTGCCTGGAGACGTGTGTGCAGATAAGTCCAGCTGAATATGCACCTCAGAACAGGAACTGAGCAAAGCAGTCCTACTCTCAGGCTCCCTTGTGCATCAGAAACAGCTGCAGTAGGGGTTTTGAGGGCATCTTCCGAGTACCCAGAAACATCTGGCTTTCTTGAGGGTGCCTACTCTGGAGTGAACCCCAAACCCCATCGCTCAGCCCCTCTGCTCCTTCCCCATGGCTCCTCCCAGACCAAGGGCCCTGGAACACACCCGTGTGGTCACCATGGTGATGTGTATCACTGAGGCCTGTGTCCACTTTGTACATGGTACCACTGGGATGGTGGCCCAGCTCAGCCCCTGAGTCTGAGTCACTCTGACCAGTTTTCACACTCTTCCTCCGGCGTGGCTGGTACTTGTAGTCTGGATGGTCCTTCTTGTGCTGGACACGAAGCCGCTCAGCCTCCTCCACGAATGGGCGCTTCTCACTCTCACTCAGCAAGCTGTAGAACACAGCAGAGGTGGGGATGGCCATGGTGCCCTGGCACTGCCCATGGTCTTGCCACCCCTGGAATGTATACCACCCTGGTATCTACCTTGACATCAGAGTCAAGACTACAGACCAGGGAGTTAGAGAGGACTAGCACACCTCCACCAAGAGAAGCTTCAGCACGTATCTTAAAGCCTTTTGGGCCCCAGGCGTGTGTACTCCCTCCATGAGACCAATAGGCTGGACCCTGCAGGGCTCATTAGGTGAGATCTCTGTGCTTACTATGGTCAAAGAATAAGACCCAAACTCCATTTTCCTCCTCTTTGCCCCCTCTTGTCCCTCTTTCCCAGTCTGTGTGTGTTCCTCCCAGAAGGGCTTTCTCAAAGAGGTGGGGGAGGCAAGCAGGATCAGCCACTGCACCCTGGACAAAAGCACAGCTTCCCGGGAACTGTGCCGATGGACTGTGCTGAAGGACATGGCTGGGCTTGCTGTCCTCCATTCTCAGGCTCCCAGAGGCAAAGGCACAACCCAGGTGCCTGTCCTCAGAGTACACACACACCTCCACCCCTCCCTGGGGGCAGGGTTCAGCACTGTGTGTGGGCGAGAGGGGGTGTCCTGTCCAGTCCACAGAGCTGAAAAGCTGTGTGCAAATCCAGGCAGAAAGTAGGAACGATGGACAGGCAAGTCTGAGTGTTCATTAGCTCTTCAAGAAACAGGAAAACAATGTGTGTATGGGGGGGGGGGTGCTGCCAAAATTCAAGTTCTGCAAGGCTGCTGGCTGTTTTCCGCACATTCTGACCTCACTGCGCAGAAGTGTGCACAAAGCCTCTGCCATACTCTCTTCACCCACTCCTTCCCTGTAGAACTGGCCAGGGAGATGGAAAGGTTGTGGGGACTGCATCACCCAAGACCTTCTAGACTTCCCTCCCAGTGGGTGGTGTGGAGTCCTGGGTCCCTGTACTTTCTCAGGAGGAGGACCTAGAGAATGCAGATGATGCCTACCCCGGTGTTTTGCAAGCTTCTAGGTAGGGCCCAGCTATGCACAGCTGGAGACCCTCAGCAGGACGTCCCAGAAGGAGTGCAATCCGGGACCCACATTTGCCTTCTACCCACCCGGAACCCCCGCAACCCAGCACCTGGTCCTGGCTGGCTAGAAGGGACGCACTCACCGCCACAGCTTGCCCAGTGTCTTGCTGAGCTCAGCATTGTGCAGGTGCGGGTACTGGTCAGCCAGTTTACGACGCGCTGCCTGCGCCCACACCATGAAGGCGTTCATGGGCCGCTTCACGTGTGGCTTGGCCTTTAGCGCGCCGCCGCCGCCGCCACGCACCGGCATCGGCACCAAGCTCCAGTCGTAGCCCTTGAGCACCTGCGACACTGCGTCGCGGATGCAGGCCGGGAAGCGCTCATCCGCTGTCTCCGCCGCGCCGCCGCGCCCACCGCCCCCTGTGCCCGCTGCGCGACCCGGGCCCTCCGAGCCGGCGGGTGACGGCGGCGCGTCCGAGTCCGAGTCTTCCACGTGCGACATGGAGCCAGCGGTGCCGGACGGGCTGCAGGGCGGCTGGGCACGGGTCTCACTCATGTCCAGCATGGGGCCGCGCGCCGGGCCGCGGAGGGCCAAGGTCGCTGCGCGTACCCGGCCTTCTTTCCTCTGCTGCTGCTGCAGCCGTTACTGCTGCCGCCGCCGCCGCCGCCGCCGCCGCCGCCGCCGCTGTTACTGCCCACCTACCCCGAGTTCCTCCAGCTCTGCAGCAGCCGCTTAGTCCCGTCGCAGAGACCCGCAACAAGTTTCTTTAAACTAGAACTGAAGCCCCGCCCAGATAAGCACTGATTGGCTGATGTCTCGTGTGGGCGTGGCTTTGCTAAAAAGCTCTGCCCACAAAGCCCAGAAGCCCCGCCCCATAGGCACACCACGTGGGACCCGGCGCCAAGTCCCGGAGCCGGCAGGAGAGGGCGATGGGGTCTCAGTTCTCCGAACTCTGCCACGGTCCCCAAGCCCCAACATCATGCCACATCCCGGAGGTGCAGAGTCGCCGGCTGGTCCAGGTGACAAAACACCCTGGGCTGCGGCCCCAGCTGGGGACCTGGGTCGCCGCTTAGTCTTGCGCCGGGGGTGCGGCCCCACTGGGGCGGGAAGGTGGGCGGGCGGCGGCTCTGGGCTCCTGGGGCCCGGGGCGGATGGTGTGGCCGGACGCGGAGGCCCAGGGCCTTCCGGACCTGACCCCCAGGGTTAGGGCGCGAAGGCCCTCGCGGGCAGCTCTGGGTGGTCCGGCAGAGGCGGGGGCTGGAGTAGGACGCTGCTCTTGGGGCGCTGAAGAGGAGGAGGTAACGGAGCAGGGTGTGGTGGGGTCGGAGAGGGGACATTTCCTCTGGGCCAGCCCAGATCTACGACTCCGAGGTCATCCCCACTAGCTGGCCTCAGGCCGCCAGTCCCCGAGGGCGGCTCTGATTCTTTAGCCTGGGGCTCAGGAGGCGACAGACCCTGTCACCCTAAGCTGCATTGACCCTTCCTTCCTAGGGCTGCTTAGGCAGGAGCTTCAAGCTTGTGGCCTGCAAGACCCAAATGACTTTGTAGGAAGCTGCCTGATTACAGGCCATGGAATCTGGAGCTGTGGCCACTGCAGCTGCAGTGACAGGCGTTCCTGCTCCCCAGCAGAAAAGTATGATCTGTTATTACCAGGAAAGTCCAAAGGAAAGCCTATGGACCTCTAGTGGCCTTACTCATACCTTCACAAGCAAGGTCACCAGGTGCTGCCTACCACCACTGCAGCCCAGCAAGAATGATGCCCTAGTGACCATCCCAGCCTCAGGCCCTTGCGCTTACCAGGGAAGCCCTTATTCCACTGAGCCATCTCCCTGGCCCCTCCAGGTTTATTTTGAAACAAGATCTTGTTAGTGACCTGAGCTAGCTTGAAACTTTCAATCCTTCTATGTCAGCCTCCCTAGGAGCTGGGCTTGCAGATATACGCCACTACATCTGGCTCTAAAGCCTTTTCTGTGGAATGGGCCAGTGTCATGCCTGGAGGTAAATTGGCAAGGGGACACTTACAGTCTGTGTGCTATAGAAAGAGGGATCTGGTACCTGGGCTGCCAGGCTTCCTGCCAAAGTGACAGCTAATGAGGCACTTTTTCTCTCCTTGTCCAACTCAGAGAGAAGTACCTATGCCAAGTGCTACCCTGTATATACTGGGACTCCTAAGTGCCAAGGGTGGGGAGGACTGGCTGCACCAAAGAGGCAGACCTCTCCCCTCTCCATCTCTTTCCCTTTTGTCTCCTTTTGAAGTCATCTGCCAAGACCGCCCCCC
>NDGN011441923.1:0-27160 GCA_002564285.1 Tympanoctomys barrerae
TTTGATTTGAAACTGTCTAATTGCTATTTGTTTATCAATAAAATTCTGAAAAAAATAATTAAAGGTTTTAGTTAATTATTGTGTTTAGGAAAAAGGCCACTACCTTTTTATTGTATTTGGCATAGTTAAAGGAATTATTCATTCCTTTATTTTAATTGTGAGAAGACCTTACTAAGATTAATATTGAAAAGGTCCTAAGCAGGCAGCCCTGGAAACTGAAATGGAATGGGGCAGGCTGTAAAAATAAGTTTCACTGTATGTGGGCTGAAATAAATGGTGTCTGTGATGGTTAATTTTTTATTACTGTAACAAATACCGGAGGCAATAATCATCTGATAGAAAAGAAGTTCATCCTGACTCATGGTTTTGGCACTTTTAGTCCATGATTGGTTGGCCTCATTGTTTGTGGCAGTGCACCAACACAGGGAGGCAAAGTGCCATGGCAGGGCACACTTGGCGGAGCAGTGACCCTCCTCTCCGTAGCAAGGACAGGAGAAAGGGGAAGAGCAAGGGGCCGGGGGCCCACTTTCCCCTCTTTAAGAGCTCTGACAGCCTTGCAGTTTTTACCACCTCCTTATAGCACCGAACCAGGAACCAAACTTCTGCCACCTGGGCCTTCCGGTTCTCGCCAGATCCCAGTTACAGCAGTCTCTCTAGCTAGAGATGCAGTACTCCTTGATCAGTGGGGTGTTACTGGATGGGAGGCTGCGTAGACTGGAATTTAGTCTTCAGCCTTCTAATATGTGCTCCCTGCTGCTAGTATGGCCTCATGTCCTTAGCTGTAGATTATTCAGATGATGACCTTGGCAGACCCCTAAATGGGACTTACGCTTCACAGACGGTTGGATTGGGTCAAATAACCTTCATGTTCTTTTTGAACTCAGCTACCAAGATTTGGCAGTCACCAACTATAATAGGGATGAGAGTTTCCAAGAGATTCCCGTCAGCTGTGCAAGCCTTCCTTGGTATCTTCTGAGTCTATGGACACCTTTAAGAGTTTGTGAATGTCCTGATATGGGTGGAGACCTTTCTTTTTCCTCCCACTCCCATCCTTCCCTTCTCCCTCCTCCTCTCCCTCCTTCTCTCCCTTCTCTCCCTCCTCCTATTCCTCCTCCTCTTCCTCCTCCTCTTCTTCTTCCTCTTCCTTTTCCTCCTTTATTACTGCTGTGATACAACCAAGGATCTCAGACATCCTAAGCATGCTCTGCACTCCGATTGAACTACCTCCTCAGCACCATGTTTGAATACTTTCAGAGGGAATTACTGTGTTAGGAGGCATTCCATTAGAAACTGCACTGAGCTGGATGTTTTTAGACTCTTTCAGAATAATCAAAGTCATTTAACACTATGGAAAATATAAAAGACAGGCAAAAGCAATTACTGCAGCCTTCCCTTTTGTAAAATACGCAGCATGTAGCAATGTTCAGACCGATAAGACCACAGGTGATCCCATTTGTCAGAACTCTGAAGACCTGAGTCCAAGCCCCTCACACTCACACAGACGCATTGTTTATGTCAATCATTAGAACCCAGTAACTAAAGGGAAGTGGTAGTTAATGTGGCCCTTTAAGGACACATGGAAGAGCTGGGGAGAAGAGGAAACAAATTATCCATCAACAAAGCCAGTAATGCCATCACAAAAATATCTGTGAGGAGGAGAGACCCTGGTAAGGTTCAACAGTGGAATGTAGCTGTGCAGAGAGCCAAAGTGATCTGCTCCAGGGGAGCCCAGCATCTCTCTGCCCCTCAGAGGTCTTCCCCAGTGCTTGGTAACAGCTTTGAGCTGACTGCAGATTTCCTATTGACTTCTCATTTTACCTCACAGAAGCTTCTCGATTTTTGGTCAAATTTGTATGAAATTTCAACTAAGAATGAAAGGAAATTTTAGCATTCTATAACCTGGCCATCTTACCTTTTAGAAGAAAAAGAATGGAGAAAATAAAGCAGAACTTAATAAATTTACGTTAAGTAGGAAAAAGACCTAATTAAATTAGTGGCCTGAATTATAGAATCTTACAAAAAATTAAAGCAAATCTAATTGCTTTCAGACTTATGGAGTACCTTAGAGAAATTATTTTGTTGAATAGGTTGGAAAAATTTACAAACAGCACAGAGGTTGGTAAATATAGCAATGTTTCCCAAGAACCCACTATGGAATAGTTTTTTTAAGTGTTTTCTCCCTGAACTATGGGTATGCTATACATTTGCCTTACAATCTTTATAAGAAGTAGAAGAACTGTTCATGCTTGTTCAGATCATTTGTGGTATTTAGAGACTTAATTTTTGGGGGGCTGGAGGTATAGCTTAGTGGCATTGTGCATGCCTAACATATATGAAGCCCTAGGTGAGATGGGGGAGAAGAGAAGGGTGAGGAAGGAAGAGGGAGGAAGAGAATAAGGGAGGGTTAGTTACTTGTGAAAATACTATAGGAATGGTAATCATTTACTAGTGTTAGTACTGAATGACTATATATATATATATATATATAATTTAAATATATAAAAACTAAACACATATTTTTGAGGTGGGATCTTCCTGCATTGTCAGGTCCAGGCTGGTCTCAAACTTCCGGTCTAAAGTGATCTTCCTGCCCCAGCCTTCAAGTGCTGGGATGACAAGACTACACCATACCTGATGTGAGCAGATATATATTGAGGTTACCGTGCTAGGTACATAATGATGAGTTCAACATGTTCCTTGCCTTTTATAGTGTGGGACAGGAAAGTAACTACAAAATAAAATAAGTGAATGAATATTTCATTACAAACAATGATGAAGCCATAATTAGGGTGCTGACATACTTTAGGAGAAAAGAGATTTCCTTGTGAAATGACATTTGGGCTGAGTTCTGAAGGATGCAAAGAAATCAGCCACACAAGAAAGGGAAGGAAGAACCACTGAGCCAGAAAGAGCTATGTGAACTAAGAGAATGCCAAGGAGGAGTTTAGCATCTTCCAGAATCAAGAGGCCAATGTGGCTATAAAGGACTTAGTCATGCAAGATGAAATCAGACAGGTCTGTGGAATTAAAACCTACCTGGGCAAAACTGGCAAGAGTTAGTTAATGTGACTTTCTGAGGTGCCACAGCAAAGCATAAAACATTTTTTGATTGTCAGCATAATCTCATTCATAATTCTAAAGCATCCCAGTGGCTGCTGTGTGAAAAAATAGATTTCAAGGTCCATAACCAAACCTCCTCAAGGTATTTCACACAGGTAAGATTTCACATAGGGACTGGATTACGTAAGTCTTGTAGAATGTAACACTGACGTAAGTAGAAAACTAAGAAGAGGGTGGAGTTTCAGCCGTGTTGAATTTGAGATGTCAAGCAAACATTTAGCACTGTGAGTATGTTTGGTAGAGGGGTTGTGTAGGTTGGACGTATCAACCTGAAAATCATCAATATTCACTGGTAATTGAAACCAATATTTATGGGCAGAATGAAGAGAGAAGGACTTGTCCCAACTCTTAGACCTTTAGCATGGGGACATCAGCCAGGAGTAAGAGAGAGTCAAAGAAAAAGAAATGAGAGAGGCTAGATAGCAAAAGAGAAATCAGGAGAGCATGGTACTTAGAAAATAAAGCAGGAAGAAAGCAGTTGTGTGTTATTTCTGGTGGCACGAAGAGACTCTTCAGTAAGACATGATCAGAAGTTACTGGGCAACATTCCTGAAGGGGTAGAAACCTGAAGTTTACAGTGGGCAAGGACATACCATTCTGACTCAAAGAGCCCAGAGGAACATGAAGGTCACATTTTTCCTCAGCTCAGGGCCCTACTCAGAGCCACACCAACGGAAGAGAGGTGGGCCGGGTAGTAATACTTGACTACTTGACATGAATATATCTGAGTTCTGATAAGGTTCTTAGCATTCCCAGTATACCTGCTACTGTGGTTTCCAAAGGGCCATATGTTGAAGGCTTAGTCACTAGCCTGTGGCACTGTTGAGAAGTGGCGGAACCCTGTGGAGCTGGGGCGCATTGGGAGGAAGTGGGGTCATTGGGAGCTGACCTTGAAAGAGATGCTGGGGCCCTGGCTCCTTTCTGTCTCTCTGCTTTCTGGCTGCCATGGATGAAGGCCATCCTGCTGTGTGCTCCTGCTGTGCAATGCTGGGCCTCCAAGGCCCCAAGAGACAGCCTATGCTGTCCCCATGGACTGAACCCTCTGAAGCTGTGAGCTAAAATAATAAATGTTTCATCCTTTTAATTTGATCATCTGAGCTATTTCGGCCCAGTGATGGAAAGCTTTCTGAAATCCCCACTGTGAGGCGGAGATCCCATCCACTCCTCTGCATTGCTGTCTCTCCAGTGAGTGCTTGCGCTGCGCAGCACCCATCACAGGACAACTTTTAAGGTGCATCGTACTCCAGTTACAGCACCCCAGTAAGTGAAGAAAAGATCCATTTGTGCGTCTGAAAATTACCCAGCTTGTAAAACCTCAGAGGATCGGTTGTTAGGACTTTATTTCTTTTGCACCCTGATTAATGGTGTGCCTTTCCTAGGTGCCAAAATGGAGCCTAGGTGACAGCATTTACCTGGTTCCCTGAACTTTATAGTCTGTCTGCTCTGTGATGTGAAAGGATGGAAGAATTTCTATAACCTTTCAAGCTTTCCTGTCTGTCATGTCCAGGGCAAGTCATCTTGACTGAAGAGGTAGGGTTAGAAAATTGCAAGTGATCAGAGTCCTTGGAAGTTTTTATCCGTCATCCAATAGCTCATGTGGACCAAAGCATAATTCAGATATTGCTATTGTATCCCTGGAAGGCATTTTCCCTCGTAATAGTGTCTCAGCAGCAGTAACATCTGTCTCTACTCGTGGGCCAAGATTCGAAAAGAGACTGCTAAAAAATCCATTAATATTTGGATCTTTATTAGAGTTCAATAAAATGCCTAACATGGAACTGAGCCTTTGGGCTATTATCTGTTTGTATCTTGGTTTGCTTTGGTACCATAATTAGAGAGATAAGGGCAGAAATCCTATTTCTTCGTCAAAGTACTATTTTAATAGCAAGACAAAACAAGTATTGTTTCACTTTACTTATCAACAGACCACACTGCTGTTCACCGAGGTTGTATTTAATAAGTATGCTCTCTTGGGCCAAAATGTCAAATATATCCCTAATGAGTCCAATGACATCACCGAGCGTGCGTGTGTTCCTTGCCAATAGTCTGCATTGTTGGAGCAGATCACATTAGCCGTCTTCTGCACACAGATGCCAAGGTCAGGGCATTAACAAGCAAGAGAGCTTCAGATAAAAGATGACTTGGAGCAAAGTCTGTCCAGGTCGGAACAATGGGTGGCTGTTTGGGGCGGGGGTGGAGACCTCCCAGACCTTTGCGTGGGCCAGCTTTCTGGGCCACTCTGCTCTGTGGAAGCTGGACATTGGTGACAGGTCTGAAAGATGATCATTTTTAAGTCACAACTGCCATTGTGAATGTTGAGTTTCGGAATATGCCACAGACAGCCCTGACATTCTAAAGTTGATTGAAATTTTATGACCTTCTAAAGTAACTCATATTTCCAGCCACTGTGACTTCTAGGAATAATATATTTCAGGAGCCAAAACTTGACTCTTCATAGCAGAGAGTGCCTAGACAAGTTCTTTGTTGTCTTTTGAGTTTACAATGCAAAACTATGTATCAAATAAAAGAATTGTGTGAAAAATTCTGTCATGTAATAAGTATTTTTCCTATAAGTGCAAAATGTATGGTTTCATTCATTCAACTTTGAGACAGCATATGCGTAAAAGAGATGTCTAAATCTAATTTGAGAAATGGGCAGAGTTTTGTGGCTAGGATGAGCCTCCCCTTTGGGCTGCAGCTAGAATCACCTCACATAGAGACAACTTTGGAGAATATTGTTTGTTTGCCTGTTTATGCAAAACAAGGGATTGGAGTCAGAGCCCGGTGCGTACCAGACAGGTGCTCTGTCACTGAGCCACTCCCTCAGCCTGTCTTTTCATTTTTTAAACTTGTGGCTTTACACTCTTCTCTCTACTCTCTAAACTTGTTATTTTAGAGAGTAAAGTCGGAGTCTTGTTTTCCAGGTGGCTGGTTTGCATTGAGAAGCAAAAGGCCAGATATCCTCAGAATTATGCTGGTCTAAGAAAAAAATCACTTGAGAAAAATCACTTCAGGGCTCTGTTCTAGTGTCTCCAGGGGAGGGCGAGGCACAAAGATGCCCTATTTCTTTTTTCCATAAACAAACAAACTTGATACTAACTATATAAAATTCTTGTTACTACTACTTTTTGATAAATGCTTAGCTTTGCCAATGTGAATTTAAAAAGAAACTGTCATTGTGTAGCAGTTTGGTATGGGGACAGACAGGGACAATGAACACACAGGCAGCACTTGTGGTCCCAGCTGGCCCTGTGGTTTGGACTGTAGGCTGCTCTGTCTCTCTCTATTCAGGAAATTGACAAGCTGAGGCTTTCCTGGTTTCTGTGGCCAGGTTGGTTTATGTTCTAGTTGTTGTATGTATTTACTTATTGGTTATAGTCTTTGATTTGTGGTTGTTCAGTATATTTAATAGCCAAAAGGCCAAATTGTTTCCTGAGCTCAGGGCCTACCCGGAGCTGGGCAAGGCAAAGTTATTCATACTCCACACTAATGTATCTAGGTTTTTCTGTCTCACTTCATATTTGACCAAGTGCATGAATATAAGCTAAAGCTATGGGGTGTATAAGTTGAATTAATTTGAGAACTACATGACAAGTAAGTGCTAGTAGGTAAGTATGTACTATATAAACTTGTAGGTGATCAAAGGTATTAAAATGGGAAAATTGATTGCATGAAATGAAGGAAGTGTTTCCTTATTGCATCTACACTTCATTCACTCTTTCCTTTGGTCATTTGTTCATTCATTGCTCAACAGCAAAAATATCAGCAAAAGTTGATGAAGTGTGTTGAAAGCATAAGAAATAGGGAGCAGAACATAGTTTATGACCTAAAAGTTTTAAAATACTTGAACACACTGTTCCCTGGTTCATGAAGACTTGCAAGGGGATGTGTGAACCACAGCAAGATGCTGCCACTATGGAGGTGGGCGCATGCTTTTGAGTTTCAGGTTAGAAGGAAGTTTTTAGCCATAGTAGGAGGAACATGAGTAAACTGCCACAGAGAGAACAGGCATCTGGTGTGGGAACAGTCACGTATGCAGATGCTGAGAAAGTGGGCTTGGAAGAAGTGTGTGCCAGGTGTTTTGGGGAAACAGAGTTACTAGCTTGGAGCATGAGGAAAGAAATACAGAAGACCTCATTGCCAGAGGTGTCCAGGAAAATGTTTCAAAAGCAGCACTAGTAATCTTGCTGGTCAACCTTTCAGCAGAAGCAGACCAGAAGGTGAGGTAAGGTGACTGTAGAAATAAGAGGCAGAATTCAGAACAGCCTCGGCGTTCCTGCCTGCCACAGACATGCCTGGGCAATAGAAGTGAAGGTGGAAGAGTTTCCCCCACTGGGGGATTTTCCTCAGCGTGTGTCCAGAGCATGGTGTTCATCCCTTACTTATTCATTTGTTTAGACAGTTTTATCAAGCACCAGTTTATTTAACTAGCTTGCTGCCTAAAGATCTATATCTCCCTGTTTTCATCTTAGCCCAGGCTTTTTACCATTGAAGCATACACGCCACTGTTTTTCAAGTTTAAGTTTTCATGGTGTGTGTTTGTGGTGCATCATGATTATATTCAGCTTGAGTTCAGATACGCAAGCATTTCGCGTCTTCATACCCCTGCACACCACACCCCCTCTTCCTCCTTTCCAGGTCCCCTCCCCCCTGCAGTGGCCACATCCCTGCATTTTAACATGACATTTTTATTTTGCTGCTTAAATTATTTACACTTTGCACCTCTCATTTTAGAGAAGCCATGTGCTATTTCACCTCTGTGACTGATTTACGTCACTTACCATTATGGTCTCAAGATCTATTTATTTTCCTACAAGTGACTCATTGGTCCTTCCTTATGGCCTGTAGAACTCCACTGTGTATATGTACTGCACGTTCTTTATCCACTCATTTGTGGATTGGTAGATAGGCTGCTCCAATGACTTGGCTAGTTTGGTGGGGCTGTAAACATGGGGATGCATGTAGGATTGTAATAGGACTTTTGCTGTCACAGGAAGATACCCTGAAGAGGTATAGCTGGGTCAGATGGAATCTCTGACTTGAGTTTGTTGAGGAATCTCCATACTGATTTCCAAAGTGGTTGTACTAGTTTGCATTCCCAACAATGTAACTTTGCTGGTATTCACTATTTTTTTGAGTGCTGATAATAGTTTTGTTGCTGGAGTAAGGTATACAGACCAAAACATGTCACTGTTTCAATGCACACATTAATGAATTTTAGTAAATTAATACTTATTCAACTGTTAGCACAACATAGTGTCAGGGCATTTCCCTCATCCTCAGAAGATGGTGGGTTATTGGCAGGCAGTCCCTGTTCTTACCCACCCCCAGGTAGCCCTTATCTCCTTCAAGTATGCAGATTAACCTTTTGTAGACATGTGATAAAGATGGAAGGAAGTATTAGCATGGATGATATTTTGCTATCTGAACTCCTAAACTCACCATACTATTTTTTGTGGTTTAGCCATATTTTCATATTTATAGATAGATCTTTATACTCTTCACAGTAGTCCATCATGGGACATACTGTGTTTTATTCACTCACACAGTGTAGATGGATAGTTGGATTTTTCTACTTTGGGACCATTATGAATAATACTGTCATGAATTGGTTCATGCAAGTTCTTGTGTAGATACTCATTTTGCAGGAGTAGATTCCTAGGTTGTAAGGTAAATGTACATTTGACTTTTTAAGAAAGTTTAAGAAATGCTCTTGCCAAGCTCTTTTACAAAGTGACGGTATCACTTTACATTCCTGCCAGGAATATGTGACAGGTCACACATGTTCACATCCTTTTGTTGTTTTCCTTTCCTCTCCTTTCCTCTCCTTTCCTCTCCTTTCCTCTCCTTTCCTCTTCTTTCCTCTCCTTTCCTCTCCTCTCCTCTCCTCTCCTCTCCTCTCCTCTCCTCTCCTCTCCTCTCCTCTCCTCTCCTCTCCTCTCCTCTCCTCTCCTCTCCTCTCCTCTCCTCTCTTTCTTTCTTTTTTGATTATAGGTACCTTATAGGAGTGAAGTGGTATCTCATATTTTCATTTTCATTTCTCCAATGACTAGTGAGCTTTTAATTTTCTTGATAGCCATTTGCATTGCTTGCTTGCTTGCTTTTTTTCCTTGTAAACTATTCAGCCCTTCTGCTTCTTTTTATAATACCCATCAACTTATTTTGGAATTTTAAGAGTTCTTTATATGTCCTAGAAAGGCGTCCTTTAGGAGGCATATGATGTCCCAGTATTCTCCCAGTCTCTGGCTTGCTAATCTTCTTAATGATGCCTTTTAATATGTAAAAATTCTTCATTTTGATGAATCAAGTTTCCAAGTCTTTCTTTTTCTTGATCACTTTTATTGTCTTATCTTAGATTTTTTTTTCTTAACCTGTGGCAGTGAGAATTTCTTTCTCACCTTTTTTTCTGAAAGTTTCACAGTATGAGCTTTTATATATAAGCCCACGGCAGATATGATACCATTTTTGTGTGTATATTGTGTGAGGTAAGGAGCTAAAGTTGTTTGTGTATGTATGGGCATCTTAACCAATAATTAAATCAAAACAGACAAGACTGCCTGACAAAAGTCATTTATTCCTCAGAACCTGGCTTGGATCTTTAAACATCTGAGGTCCTTGGTGGTCTTTTTCATGTCATCTCTCTTTCACTGTGAGAGAACTTCTCTCTTTCTTTATATCTTTATCATGCAACATAAAATCCTATGGGATTCATAGTGAAACATATATGTCTATGTCTCTTACTAGAGTATGTGCTTGTTCATCCTGTATTTTCAGTGGCTGGAATATAATAGAATCTAAAATACTTTTGGTTGAATTTGACTAAGTATCAAACCTCATTGGGACTCAACAGAGCTCCATCTCGCTCTTTTCTTTTTCTTCCTTTCTCAGTAGTAAAAACACACTAGTGTTTGAAGCAACAATAACAATGAAAGTTGTCCCAGGAATCGCTTGTACAGGAAAAGAAATAAATCATTCCAGCTGACAGTACCCAGATTTCTGGAGAACTGCTTTGTAGCTTTTTAAGATAGGCATATAAAAAGGGACAGTGATTTGATAGTACTTGAACAGGGTGATGGATAGCCGCCCCAGGCCTAGTGAAACAGCATATCTAAGAAAACCTGGAAACCCTCAGACGTCGGCAGACGTGCAACCTGTTCCGACTCTGTTATTTATCCCCAGTCATTCCGTGCTCTGCTCTGCTGCGTGTCTCACTGTCCCCGACTGATCCCAAGTTGTGCCCTTTTCCATCTTCCTGCTCTGTGCACTTCTCACAGGGGCATTTGGGACGTGTTTTCCAAGCCCACAGCTGTGACAACAACCAGTGCCTTGGGGATTTATTTTGTATTTGCTGCATTGAAGTTTGCTTATCTGTCTTTATACTCAGCTACTCTGTGTTCTCCGTAGAGAATGGACTCTGTATTCTCAGTAGATGCATATTGAGGATTTGGGATGGCTGAAGCTCAGTGTGGAAGATACGTGCATAGTCTGTCATCCGCCCCCCACCACCTCCTTGACACCTGGCCCATCACCCAGGGGAGAGTTTCAATACGTTTAAAACATTGATGAAAGAAGAAGAAATATTGCCCTAATTCCCTTAGGTAGCTGTGGAAAATCTTGTGAGATTTTCCCAAATCCAGCTGTGAAATAATCTTTCTATACTGTCAACTTACGCAGGATTAGGTGAGTAATGTATTTGGTTATTGATCTTCTTAACTATGTCTTATGAAAAGCTCTAAAGTCAATCTCCTAGTGTGTGTTGCTCTGAGCCAGAAATACAAGAGCATGGTGGTTGCGGGATTTGGCTTTGGCTCTTAGAGTGAGACCTCCTCCCTGTACCTCCTGTGGAGCCACACAGGAGCTTGAGCCATGCCAGACTGTAGGGATCCAGCATACACACCCTCCAGTGGAAGAATAAGCTTGCTAATATGTACCGTACTTACGTCACCTTTCATGTAGGCTGGGATTTTGAACTATGAAGCCCTGGTTGCAGTCCTGAGCCTACCACTTACTGTCTGGGTGTCCTTGTGTGTGTTACACGGCATCTCAGACACCATGTTCTGTGCTCTGAGAATGACATTTCACACCTAACCCTGAGAGATTACAAAGGTTAACCAAGAACTATATAGAGATTCTAGAGCATTGCCTGGTGGCTGAGAAGGCCTTAGGAGGCGGCTGTCATTATAACTGTGTGCTTCTGTGAGGACTTGTTAGATCCATGTAATTTCCCCATCCACTTTGTAGAGTGGCCCTTGCTCTGATCTTTTCTAAAATCATGTTATGGATACAGTTCACTTTATCTCCCATCCCGGTATCCTACCCCCAGAAAGAGGTCAGCACCCAGCTGAATATGGTCTGTGTCTTCTTGTTTACTTTTAAAACTCACCCAGTAATGATTAGTATTGAGTCATTAGTATCTGGTATTCAGATTCCCACATTCAGATTTCCCTAACTGCTGTCACTGGTTTTTGAGCAAGGGTCAACTGAGTTTATGTGTCCTTTGGCAGCAACACCTTTTCCGCTTTCTTCTTGTGTAGAGTGCTCTTTCTTCCATCCATTGCCCTTTATGTCTCTGTGGTGCCATTTTGTAAAGCTTCAGCCACTTGTCCTACATAGTGGCCTGCTTTCCTGATCTGCTGCTGCTTCCCTGCCCTGGGAGCAGAGCCCTGGTCGGGAAGGCCTGGCCCAGGGGCCCAGTGCTCTTCTTGTGTCCTTCTCTGCTTTCTGACTTCCCAGGTACTGCTGCTTTGCTCAGCTGCTGTTCCTCTGAAATGCAGGACCTAAAATGCACACCACCAGAGATAGTAAGACATTACAACCAGGTCATTTGTGTAGGGGTCCCACTGAGTTTAGGGCATGTGATAGACCCAGAGGTGCTGTGCAGAGAGGAGAGGGCAGAGCCAGGGGGGTCTGCAGCGGCTGAGAATGGGGTGCCTCCTACCTGAGGCATTCAGAGGGAGCAGTACCTAGGAGTTCTGGCTCCTTTTCCTTTCTTAGATTTACTGTGCTAAGACTTGGAGTACTAGCAGGAGCTAGACAGCTCCAGAGAGTGGCAGCAGGCTCAGCAGGGCTGCTACAGCAGAGCAGCCCCCTTGAGCTCCCCTGAAAGGCAGAAATCAAGAGCTGGTCTAGTCATGGCACAGCCTGTCCAGCCCCAGTAGATGCTTGCTGCTCCAGGATAGCCTTCAGATGGGTGAGAGCCATGCTGTCCCCTTGCTGCCACCAGATGGATCTCTCCCTCTCTCCTGAAGTCGCAGCTCAGTGATGCCAGGAGGCTGCTGCTCTTGCTGTTTCCCCATTTATTTCAAGGGCAGTAGGGCACATGCAGAGAGTGTCCCTATATCTTGATAGCATCTTCCATCTCATCCCTAATACTGTCAGTCTCTAGTAGGAGGGGCTGCTCGCTACTAGCAGAAGAGGCACCAGTCCTGCTCCTTCTTGAGAATGCCTCAGTTTACCTAAAATCCTATCAGGGACAAAAACTTCCACTCAGACACCTGGCTCAAAGTACCAACTCTGTGCTTTTGAGGTTTAATGCAGAATAAAAGTGCCAAGCCTTATTCAAAGTACCACTGCCAACAACATGAAGAACAAGGTACCAAGTATAAAACTGATTGTGATGGCTTGTGTTTAGAGGTCCCCCGTAGCCACCTGCCCTCACAGGTGGGGCTTGTTCAGAAGTGGCTAGATCTAGAGTGTGAGACTGATTCATGGTCCAGTGCTAGGGTTAAGGGTGCTGGGACCAAGGGCGGATGATTACTAAATAGGTCCACTGAGTGGCTTGGCACACCCTCGTCCCAGTAGCCTAGACAGAGAGACTACAGGGGGCAGAGAAAAGCTGCTTTGAGCCCTTTCGCTTGTTTGGCTACCTTCTGGCCCCTGAGAACTAGTTCTCCTCTGTTGCACTTTGCCGTGCTGCTCTGCCTTGGAGCCGACTGTGGACTGAAACCTCTACAAACTGCAAGCCAGAGACGCCTTTCCTTCCTTATCTTTGGGTGCTGTGTATTTTGTCTCAGCAACAAGGAAAGTAACTAAGACCCTGGCCTGTTACTCTGTCATCCCTTTTCAACTTGTCGTGACGGTTTTAGGTAGCTGTTGTGTCTTCTACAAAAATAAACATTAAAATTTCATATTGCTAGCGTGCATTTTATTCTTCATCTTTACATCATGTTGTGCCAGGTTTGTTCCTTTTTTCTTGTGGTGAGAATCATCTAACGAAATCCATCACCTTCACCCTCTTTAAGTGTGTAGTTCAGTAGTGTTAGGTATGTGCGTGTCAGTGTGAGCTAGGCCAGTGCCAGCTTTAGAAGCAAACGCCGGAGAGTTTAGCTCACGCGCAGAATCACTGAGCCCCTGTACTTCAGGGCTACATGCGTGCATCTGTCCTTTGCCTTTCGTGGGGATGGGGCAACCCTGTGGAAAACCAACTCAGCCCATTTTGTTCTCATTTTTCATCATGTGCACATTCCACCCGCACTATCTGTGCTTGGCTTGCTGAGAAAGAAGGACTGAAGGGAAAGGAACTACCTAGGAGGGACTCTAGTTTTCTTTCCTTCTCTGCTACCTTCATAGTGTAAGTGGTTGGCTAGTTCAGGGATGTGTAGCACTTTTGTTAAGCATCTGCTTGGGCTCCTTGGTCATTCATGTTTCTCAGGATCCTGCTGCCTCCTTTCTGCATTCAGAGCAAGTTCTGATTGCTAAAAGAGTAAATTTTAAGGATTTTTTTCTCAGCATAAAAAGTGGTCAGTATAGGAGGTGATGCACACACTCAGTGGCTCGACTTTGTCATCCCACAAAGCAAACACATGTCAGAATGTCTTTCTACACACCCTAGATATACATATTCTTTATTTGTCACCGAAAAAACAAATTCAATTCTGATTTGATCCAGTTTGGCTGGAAAGAGTGGCTCCTTAAACTGTCAGCACCTCCACTGAGCTGTCTCAAACCCTGGGTCCCCTGCTGCCCCGTGCCATGGCGTCAAGGATGAACACTTCATTCACACATGTCCAAAGATAAAGCAGTAAGTGTGTCAGGACAGGATCCTGCGTGGGCTGGTCCCACTCATGGAAAGTCTTCCACATGGCACTATAGGAAGTGGACACAGCGGGTACAGTGCTGCTTTAAAGCCCCTTAAGTCAGACCTGAAGGAGTTGCCCTGTCTGTTTCTCAGCCTGTACCACTACACCTTCCAACCTTGATGTAATGTGGCAGTCTGAGAAGTGGGATTGGACAGCAGTTATTAATCAAAATATATTTAACAAATTCAGACTGTCTTATAAATCAGAGAGCCATCACTTTATAGAATACATGAAGAATGAGTCATCCAATGTGTGCTTTATTGGAACAGCTATGTGCCCGTCCCATCTCCGCTCTGACCTCAGAGCAGAGTATGCTGAGCTCCCAGTGAGACAGGAGAATCTGTCGGTCCTCACTGCACTTCAGGGCCCCTATTCTGATTTCAGAGCTTGTTAATTACTGTCAAATCCCAGGGCTTAAAAGTAAGCTCCATTCTCTGCAGAGAGAGTCCCCAGCCATCCTTTGAAGCAGTTCCGATGTATGCAAACCCCTCCAGGTAGGACACATTCTGGGTGAAAGAGACCTGGAATCTGCCCAAGTGGAGAAAAGTGTTCATTATTTGAAGGTTGCAAATGGATTTGAAGAGTAAGATTGTGCTTCATGCCTCAGAGTTACACTTTTTACCACACGTTGTTTTCAAAACCTACCTGAAGCTCAAATATATATATACAGGATGTCACTCCTCATAGTCCCTGTTGTTGCTCTGTGGTTGAACATTTTAATCAGCTGTTTTTGTGCTTTAAAGATTTTTCATTTGATTTACAACTTGTAGGAGTACAGTTGCAGTGAGTAATCAGGAAGAATGCCATAAAGAGGACAAAGGGAAGGTGAAACACAGCGTTAATAATTTAGTTTCAATAACCTTAAAAGGTTTACTGTTCACTTTTAACCTTGTATCCCAAAAAGCAGGCTGCTGCCTGAATCATAAAAATGCTTCTTTTAATTTGCAAGTCATTTATCTAAGCAGCGCACAGCCACTCTGTAGACACAAAGGCAGGGGAGTGACAGCTGCTGCTCAGTTCTGTTCTGGCCGTTGGAGGTCGCTTTGCCTTTGATTAGAGAGATCTTAAGGTTGGCGTGGCAGAGGCTTGCTTTCAAACTTTATAGATCACTATAGTGCCAAATTATTAATTTAATAACATTTTAGTTAGTACTGAGCAAATCAAAAGAGACTCACGCTGGCACAGAAGCATGAAAGAAGCTCGAAGTGATTTTGATGGGGACAAATTGACTATGAGACTTAGAGGTGATATTTAAAACCTCATGTCAAAACTAGGGGGCAGGCTGGGGTCACACTCGGTGAGGAACTTTAAAACACCTGCAAACTTGAATTGTAACATCTCAGGAGGCCTGCTAAATTAACGGGGAAATTTTTTTTTCACCCAGATCCCATTACCAGCCCGATTAAAACCATCCCTGTTGAACACTGTACTATGCCACTGCATAGAAAATCACCAGGTGCACAAAGGTGCACTTCGCTTCCTAATTAGGGGAGGCCTGCTTCAGCAGAAATGAAGAGCCAGTGGCACAGTTCTTTGGGCTTTTTCTTGTCTTTAATTAAGGATGCTTACCATAATAAATGGAGCCTGTTCCCCCCCCACCCCGCTCCTTGAATCTGTATTTCTTTCCATTGCTAATGGAGTTTGTCGGTTCTTTGTTTCTCAAGAAGTGTCTGCCAGATTTCCCCTGCCGGACCCCTTCCCAATGCTGGGTACACAGCCAAAGAGGAGCACCTTGCACACTTGACCTTGAAGAAAAAGGCAGCTGAGGTTCCTGAGAAACCCTGGAGGAAGACGATCAGACTCTTGGATTTGGATCTGAATGTCTTACCTGGGCAGAGCCAGCTGAATTGGTCCCTAATGGGTCTTAATATGTAATGGGAGCGTGTGAAGTGGGCTGTCCTGCCTTTGCCAGGCCGGTGAGTGGCTGCTCTGCTTTTGATCCATTCCCCAAGTCCTGGCAGGACTTGTACTGTTTGCTCAGTGCTGGCTGTGGTGTGTATTCTAGAGAAGGGAGGCAGAATGGGAACCAGGGAAGGCATTCTGAGCTTCCTGGAGGCCCACAGTCCAGTTCTGCCCATGTACCTTCTGAACTTGTTACAAGGTCCATGGCCACGGCCTCCAATAGCTACAGTGGCACTTCTGGGCAGTGAGAACAGGGACATCCTTTCCCCTCTCTGTGGCACTAAAACAGGACAGTGATTTGTTACAAACTTGTTATCCAGCTTCAGATGGACACTGGAATTCACATGGCCATCCATGGCTTGGTGAGGTGTATAACTGAGACAGTTGTATAAAGCAAACTTACAGGAGTGGCAGGACAGTCTCAGGAATCAGAATCAGAGTCTTGGCCATGCCACTCCTGTGCTGTGGCCTGGAGCACACTGTTCAGCCTTAGGGCCTGTCACTTCCCTGTCACATTTGGTCTGACAGGTGTGCGTACCTGACACACACACACGATGGCATTACTTTGCATCATTTTATTGTCTGATCCCATGCTGTGTTTTCAATACTCCATGAATAGAGGATTCCCACACTCACTTCATGGCGTGACCTACTAATATACTCTAGAGCCGCATAAGTCAGGTTGTGATAGGCTGTATTGAACATGACCATTTCATTATGTTTCTATCACTGATATCTTTGATATCTTACTTTGGCATTATTCTAAGTGCTTACTATGATATAGACAAATTTTGTCACTGTTATTCCTTATTTTTGAAAAGTGAGAATAAATGTGAGCTTCTGCTAAATATTAAATAATGAAATTTAGACTCCTGGGAATTAAACTCTTTACGATGAGTGTTTAATTAGTGAGCTACAGAATTTTGCCACCAAAGGATTGACTCAAGTGGTAGCTCAAGCTGTAGGATAAGCGCTGTGTTAGCTTTCTCCTCTGACCAAGTACCTGGGGAAAACAACTTAAATCTTCGTGGGCTCATGGTTGCAAAGGCCTCAGTGCACAATCAACTGACGCCATGGCTGTAGGCCCGTGGCAGGGCAGAGGCGTCATAGCAGATGGGCATGGCAGAGGGAAAGCTGCCCGCACAGGGAGGCCAGGAAACAATGAAGAGAAGAGCCAGAGTAGAAGGTGCCAGGGGCAAGACGCTGATCCCTGACTTATGCCCATCTACGCCTTTCAACTAGGTTCCACCTCCTGTTTCCATTCTTTCCCAATAAAGCCCTCAGATTATGATTTTGATGAGAAGTTTCCCCTGATACTTTTATAGTCCTATTGTAATTTACCCATTCAACAAACAATGGCAGAGCACCTGTGCTGGTACTGTGTGCCAGCCTCTACTAAGAATGGAAAGATAAATAAGCCATGTTTGTTCCATAGAATTTTCCACTATAATGGTGACTTCCTTGATTACAGATGTCTAGTGGGTGGTACAGTCAGTTGTGTGCCCTCTCCTTTTTTCTCTTGATTCTCCTTAGGGTGATGCTTCAGGGGCAGGGACAGAAGGAAACATCTCTGTGCTGCAGTGGTACATGTGGCACTGGACACAAATGTAGGCCTATTACCATTTCTCCAGGACCCAGCATTCAGTTACCACCGCACACCACGCTCTTCCATATTATTGTTTTCTGTTGCTGAAAGTGCTTAACAGTCCCTGGAGCAATGCCGTTTATTTATTTACCTGTTTGCTCTTGTCCTGTACCCCTGTGATCGTAGTACCCAGGATACAGCCTGACCTATCATGGGAATTCAGTGAATACGAGCTAGATGAATTTCCCATGACTCAAAATTCACAAGTGTTTCTCCCTAGAGCACGCTAACACGTGACAGAGTCCAACACCTTTCTTTTCCACCTCACAGACCTTGTTATTACAGAGTTGTTTCTTCTGTTTTGCCTAAGCCCAGGGCATATCAGTAGCACCAGCTCACTCCCATCCCTACCTGTGGTGCGACCAGCCTCCTAAGGCATGCCACTGTACCGACCTGATGCTGCATTTCTGTGTCTGTGAGCGAGCTCACATCAACTGGGACACCACAGAGAAGTCATTTTAAGGAAGACAGTGATAGTGGACTGCCCTTTCCAAAGGCTTGTAAGATTGTTGCGAAGTGTAGAAATGCAGTGTTCTTACAGGTTTGCAAAGTGCTATGTGCCCTTCCTTTTCTGATAACCGAAGCACAACTTGCACCGCTACTGCAGGCGCTATCAGGTATTTGACACTCACTATCTCCCAAATGACAGTGTGCCAGGGCGCAGGTGTGCCAGGGCGCAGGTGCAGCGAGTGGTGATGGTGATGTGTAAGGGGAGGGGAGGGTTTAGGACCCACCCCGGTCCTTCCTTGCCAGCCCCCCAGTTCCTACATCCACCCTGTTCTGAGGAGAAAGAGCAAGGCAATGATGGAGGCTTTAAGACCCTAGAAGTCGTTTGTTCGGTATGTAGTTAGAGACAAGATAGATGTTTATATTAAATGAAGCGTTCTTATTTGTCTGAAGAGTGCCATGGGATGAGGAGTGGGACAGAGCTTAAAGGTGCCATTAGCTCAGGACATGAGGACCAAAGCTGTTTCCTCTAATGTATAATTGGCTGTTGTGTTAATCTCTACGTCCGTCCGTCGTCAAGGAAGTCACTGTTATAGTTTTCACATGTGAGGGAAGTCAGACATGCCTTGTTTACGTTACTGCCATTTATAAAACATTGAAAGCAGCAGTTCTGCTGAACAAACAGGAGCCTGAAGGATAAGCATATCACTTAAACTTCTTAAAACTAAACTTTCCAAACCATTTCCTGCCAGAGGGACCCAACAGCAAAATTGCAAACTCTGCCCTGAGATGAGATAGGCCGAATTAGATTAAGCAGCTTACTGTTGACATGTCTATTGATCTGGGTTCCATGCAGTTTCCTGTCTCTGCCAGCAGTCAGATGGTTGTATACAATAACACAGTGGCCTGGTTTATGTGAAATTGGGGACTCCAAGCATCAATTACTCCAGGAAGGCAGTGGCACTGGGAGATAAGGTTAAGCTGCTTGCAGTGTTTAAAACTGCTGAGATCCATGCAGCACATTTGCTGTCTAGAATGTTGCTTATAAATTTGACAGTGTTCCATTTATAAAATTTCCAAAGAGATCACCCAGTGTTATTTTCTGTAGGTAGTCAGACAAACACCATTGTGAATGCTTATTGTTACAGTATCTGTCCCACTTGCTCAGTTTCAGGGGTGGTTTTTGAGCATCTGCATGCAAATACTGACTTGGGTGGTGGGTGTCAAGCACGCCATAATGCGGTCTGACCATCAGCTGCGCCCAAAGGGAGGAGGCAGTGGGTACCGGAGCTAAGCATCACCCAACTGGTTGGATATTTCATATTCTTTTTTTCTGGACTCCATCAAGTGAATTAAGTCAAGTATCTTTTTATATTTCTAATATTCTTCCACTGCTATTGTCCTTTAAAATACTGATTGCATCTTTAGTACAAAAACTGCAGCAAACACGAGAGACAAATGAAAAACACGAGTATCACCATCTAATAATTATTTGGAATCTTTCAACACAAGTATTAGGTATTTTTTAACATACCTTCCCTCACTATATACTCACTTCCTCACCTACATATTTCTTTTCCAAACACTCATTTAATTGTAAATATAAGCTTTTTCATTCTCCGTCTTCTTTATTATTATTGTTGTTGTTGTTAGAAGTATAGCTTCCTTAAAAGATTCTTACCTGTTAAGTTGAGACGTTTTAGGACAGAAGTCAAGTTCATGTTTATATATTTGTGAAGGAACACACTGAGAGGCATTTTTTATAACCCACAGTGTTGGACTTTTCAACATTCTTGGTGGGTCAGCAATCTGGGTCTGTTCATGCAAGATTCTTAAGTTTCTTGTTTAAATTTTGCTTCCTTATTCCAATGAGACGTTTGCAGAGCAAATTCCACACTCTCTGTTGAAACATATGTACTACGAATTCAATGAAAGATGGATTTTTAAAAGTGACATTTCAGCTTCCCTGTCATGACATTTTATGTATTTTTCAATACACATTTATCTCAGAAATATCTCCCTTACTCTATTACAGGTAGAAACAGAATTTCATATAAAACTTCAGAAATCCCTTAAACCCAGTCCTGATGGGAAGCATACCTGGAAATCTGACGAGTCTGGGCACATTGTACTAATTTAATTTTGGTTTCCAAGCTGACTTCTTGAGATTTGTGGCATCCTCAGCATGGCTTTGCAGGATTCACCACATTCTCTCCTATTTACACTGAGTGTGATGCAAAATAAAGCATTTCGCATGTGTATAGCATTTGCTGGCATAGTTTTAGGTTTTATCTTTTAATGAGATTTTAATTGGTTTTATTGCAGAATATATGGCAGGTGCCTGGAATGCCAATAGACAGGGCAGGCCTAATAAAGTGGACTATTACAATTAACACCAACATGATACCCCTCCACAGACCCAGCACAGTGAGCCCTGGCTGAGGCTGACCCGTAAGGGGAAGCCAGACCTCTTCACTTTAGACTTTTTCAGATGGCCTAGACTTTTCCAAAAAATTCTTCCCAGATTATTCCTTTGTTGAAAAATCTTAAATCTGTAATTTTAAATTATCTTTCAAATGTCACCTTTTCATGTTAGATTTGTTCTCAGAGCTGCTAAAGGTTCCTCCCTCTAGAACGCTCTCAGGCATGTGTCACATGATGACAAAACCTCTTATGAGCAACTAGATTCCCTCCCCTTATCTGGTGGTGGCAACCACAAGCAAAAGCAATCCAGGAATAAACCACAGTGGTGGTTCATGTGCTGGGCTTCTCTCCTGTGGGTCTGCACAGAACCCTAAAGACCTGTGTGATCAGATTAACTTCCCACTGAGATGAAGAAGAGTTAGTGAATGCTTTGATAAAGCTACATGTAGGGGCCAGACTGATTAGTGGGGCAACTTCACTTAGCTGCTTGAAACCACACACCTCTCTGCCCCCAAAGTACAGACCAGAAAGAGCTCTAAATTTAGGCATCCTACTTATCAAAAGAGTCCATGTTCAAACATTAATATAAAAAGTTCCCTGTTGACAAAATAAAAATGTTAAAAACGGAAAAATACGAAGATCAGTAGTTCTTCATTGAGCGATAGTTGTAAAATGTGCCGAGTTGCCCAGGCACTTCCTGTCCTAGAGCTGGTCTTGCAGGCCTTTGTTCTTCCTTTGTTCTGGTATTTATGGTACTGTCTTGTCTTTAGGACAGGATTTGATCCCTTTGAGGACCTCTGTCTTTTATCTTCCCATCTGCATGCAACCAAACCCGGGCCATAGAATGCAACTTCTAGGTAAACACTATTTCATCAGTGACTTCAATCAGGTTAGATCACAGGTTTTCCAGGCTTGGGAGGAATAGAAGACGTGAGAATGGAATCGAGGTTGGTTTCTTCTGATAAAGGCCATGACAGGGTTCGTTAAAGGCCCATGGTGGTGGTTGGAAGAACAAAGAGAAGCCAGTGAAGCTGCGGGCTGGCTTGAGGTGATTTGAGGGGTGGAATGGACGAGGGAGGAGCTGGAGGAAGACCTGCCAAGCTCAACTTCATGAGGATGCCTCTGGGCTGGGGGGCTGGAGCGGTGCAGGTGGCAAGGGAAAGTCCTTTTCTGGACTCTCTAAAGCGCCTCCTTCCTGGGTGTTAATCACATATAGCTCTTTTTCCCAGGACACTGAAGATTTACCAGCGGCCTTTCTTAGTGACCTTCTCTTCCCACCTACCCCCAGGCCCACTGTCAGATGAGGACCACGTCCTAGCGCTTCATAGTCTGCCGTGCCCTGCCCGTGCTTGGCCCTGTCACCCCCTCAGAGCCTCCCAGCCACCTGCCCATTGTGTCCTCTGCAGGGCTCGGGAGGCAAGGCACAGCATTGGTCTCATCTGCCTTGCACTTTGACTGTTTTATAGTAACACACTGGGAGGTGTTCCACTAAGGGAGGCCCTTTTCTGGGCATCTGTGCAGCCCTTGATGCCTGCAGACCATTCGGACTTCTGAGTGATTAAAACAGGACTACAGAGGGAGGGTAGGAGCCACAAACAAACAGCAGTGCTCACTTGGGCTAGAAGATGCTGCCCCCAGGGATCAGGAGAGACAAACGTGAAAGACGGAAGCCTGCTGACAGCCACGATATCCACAAGACTGGGCAGTGTAACAGGACCTCTATTCAGACACGATTTACAGGGCCTCAAATTCAGACAGGACTTTATTGGATGTGTTTTTAAAAAATATACTGGGGAGATTGTGGGAATGTAACATAAAGGAGAGTAGGAGAAATAATGAGTTGATTTCCCTTAGTATGACTGATCTGAGAGCATCATATTTTTTTTAAGTGTATTTGGTACAGGGTCTCACTACACAGCTCAGACTCATAGTGATCCTCCTGTTTTCAGCCTCCCCAGCACTGGGATTATAGACATGCGCCACCACACCCAGACTCAGTGGCAGGGGGAGAGGCCAGTGTGGCATGTGGTGCCGGGGATCAAACCCCAGTCCCTGCACTTATCTAAGCAGGCACTTAGTCTACAGAGCTATCTTGCAGGCCCACACATCATAAATTTAATAGTGATTTGAGCACACAAATTAGGAGACACAAGAGTGGAAGAATGAGCAGAAATACATGCTGGAGCAAAACACAGAACTAAAGGGTGTGGGGAACAGAACAGAAAATTTCAGGCACCTTCAGGTTTTCTTTCTGGTGGTTGAAATTGAGCCTGGGCCCTTGTGCAAGCTAAGCAAGCACTGTACAACTGAGCTAAGCTCCTGTCCCGATTCCTAAATAACATCTTATGGGAGGCATTCACAAGCGACCTTCTCTACCGATGGACAGAAGTGCAATGTCCGCAAAGCATTGTGGGGTCAAGGAGAGAAGGCAGGTGCTGATGACCAGTGAGACGCTTGGTGAAATGAACCCCGCTCCGCATCATGTGTTAACTAGAATTTAGCTTCCTGCCCTTTGACTTACTTCTGCCTGTCTCATGCTTGGCCTTTGTCCTCCTCTCCACATTTCTGAACACGCAGGCATTTCCGTGTACCATGACTGTGGTGCTAAAAGGGAAGTATGTACTTTGAAAAAGGTGACTTGGCAGAGAAGGGCCTGCCTGGGCTTTGGGTCACATGGGAAAGAATTGGTCCCTGGTCCTTCTTCAGCTACTCCCTGCCCTGAAGACTCTAGACATGTTTGCAGATTTCATCATTGGTTGTGATTACAGTAACCTCAGAGAAAAGCAAGCGTTGAGGGTTGAGAGAAGAGAAGGGACATTTGTCTATGTGTGCACTGTGTCAGCCAAAGGCCAAAGGTATTTGTTCTCAGTTCTCAAGAGAGTCCCTTCAAATAGGAGTGATTAAATGAGATAGCACACAAACACAGTGATTTGCCTCCCTCAGACTAAGCTTGTAAAATGTAACTTCCTTTCCTTTCCTTTTTGTTAATTACATCTCTACTACCAGGTAGAAAAATAGTACTTTGTCACTTCCTGTATCCGAGGGCCACCTTGGAGTATGCTACTTTAACACAGGACCACCAGGCTTGTTACAGAGTCAAGACAGGAAGAACTTGTCAGCATTCCCAGATGGGGCACCATGCTCTGAAACCCAGACGTCTTAGAAGTCAGGTGACCAAGGTCCTTGTGGACTAGTGCCTTTCTTGAGAAACAGGCCGAGGCCTTGGTTGTGATGGCAGTGATGTGCTGACTGGCTCCCAAGTGGGCACAGAGGTAGCATCGCTCCTGTGGTACAGTCAAGGCATCTTCCCAGGTAGAAAAGTTTTAGTAATTAATACCCATCCTGTCACTGGGGGAAAAGTAATAAACCATTTCCCCTGGGCATTGCTGGCCATCCTGCCCTGCCTGAAGTGTAGCAGAGATGTTCCAGATTGCAGGTGCCACCGGGCTTCTTGGGGGGTCGGTGATGCCTTGCAAGAAAGGTTTCAAATCCACCAGTGTCTGCTGCACCTTGCCCAGCATACATAAATGGACAGCACAAGGCCGTTGTGGAAAAGTGGCTGTAACTTCATGTCGCCAAGTTAAGACTCAGCCTTACTAGGAGAAAAAAACAACACCCCAACACTACTCATAGTCTCCCAAGTCTTCCTCTCTCCACCACATGTGTACATGTGTATCATATGTGAATCACATGGGGGTGTGCGTGTTAATTATGAAAACAGAGGAGATATTAAGATATTTCCATGTGCTGTATACAGGGAAATCCTTAGTTCTCACCATGCATTGAGCATGCGTTACATGAGACAGTATCATGTATGGGTTTGCATTTTGGTGTAAACTCGGAAGAATCTTACTATGGCATTGTTATATGTGGCTAACATTAGAAAAATGTGTGGGAAGGGCTGGCCAAATAGCTCAGCAGATTAAAGCACCTGCAAGCAGGCACAGAAGCCGGGAGTTCGGTCCCCAAGCCTGTCGTGTCGGCCCTGCCCCCAGGGCACGCTGAGATGGCAGTTAAGACTGGGCATGGTGGCTTGTACCTGTAATCCCAGCTCTTGGAGGGCTGTAAACAGGCAGATCACATAGAGAGACCCTGAACACCCTGTAGACCCTTCCGTAAAAATACAAAAAATAAATAAATAAATAAAAGAAAGAAAAAGAAAAATGTGTGGAAAATTTGCTGAAGCTATTGCCCACTAGGTAAGATTTTTTGGTAACCACATTTTTTATATGCATGATAATCACACTGGGTACCTTTTTGGATTTCTATCTATAAATATCACTATGCTGATAGTATTTTATTACCACAACTTCATGATTAAATATAATAATGTTAATGATAACTGATAACAGCTAACATTAAGTGCTGTCTTTTATAAGAATTTGCATGCATTTTCTCATTTAGCTCCTACAGCATCCCTGTGAGTAGGTACTTCTTATATATATACAACACTTTTTCTTTTTTGTCTTTTTAGAGATAGGATCTCACTGTGTGGCTCTGGCTGGCCTTGAGCTCACTTTATAGTGCAAGCTGGTCTTGAATTTGTGATGATCTTCCTACCTCAGCCTCCTAAGTGCTAGGATTGCAGGTGTGCACCACCACACTGACTCTATGTATGACTTTCAATACTCAGAATACACAGAGGAGTAATTCAGCCAAGCCCCTATAGGTAGCACGTGGAAGAAGTAGGTTTTAAACCCATGTCTCTGTGACTCTCACTAGGGACTGAAGCCAAGGCCTTTGCTACAACCCCTGCCCATTTTCATTTTTTGGAGACAGGGTCTTGCTGATAGCCCTATCTAGGCATAAACTCACCGTCCTCTTACCTCAGCCTCCCAGAGTGCTGGGATTCTAGACATGTGCCCCCATGCCTTGCTGAACCCATGTTGTTCTAGTTCCAGTTTGTTGCTACTGGTCAGGAAATCTGAATGGAGGAATTCTTCTCCTTTTGATAAATTATGTTAATTTCTGTGCCCTCACACATCAGCACTGTGTCTGGTATCAGTGTTATCATCGGTTCTCTCGCAAAGGACAGAGACAGCAGTGCTTTGATCCTCTGCAGCAGTTTCCGCACTGAGACGCCAGTCCAGGCACCAAGGATGTCTTCATGACGGTCCCGCCTTCCATTCGACAGTGCTCACTGGCGTGACATTAGGAGTTAAGTAATAGTGCAATCCTTTGGGTTCCTGATAACCAAATAATCCTCTGACTGCTTAGTTACTTTTCATGAGAAAATGTTTCCTGTGAAATGCGCTTTATTTCTCATTAGAACAACTGGTGCATTCACATGTTGCTCATCTTTTGACCCAAGAAATGGAATAAGGGATTCTTAGCTTACTGAAGTAGAAAAAAAAGTCTGAAGTAATTTTTCCCCTTTGTAGCTAATTTAAAATGGCTGGATTTAAATTTGCTTTTCTTTTTGCTGGGTTAAAATATTAAGAAAATTTAGCTTGCATTAAAAGGTAATTCTTAAATAATACTACTTTCCCCACTAGCTAGAATGGGTGTGTACTACAGATGTATATATTTATATATCCTTGCATATATATAAAACTAGTAATATATGGCATGTTATATATAAAGAACTAGAGATATTTAAATACTTGGAGAAGTTATAATAGTTTCTATTCATTTTTCTCAAAAGATAAAGAACTGCAGACATGCTTTATTATTCTTAGAGACACCCAAACTATGACTGTCCAAGGCTGACAAGACCTGGGAGACTGTTCCACAGCTGCTGGGCACAGAGAGGCCTGGGTCCTGTCAGCTCAAAGGGGCCACTGGGAAGCCTCCTGAGAGCTCTGGTGGCGGCACCGCACAGCCCCAACCCAAGGGAGGACCAGGAGCCGCGGCTGCGCGTGTGTCACCTTCCCACTGCCCTCCTGCCTCTTCCCTGGGCTGCCCGCTGTCTTTAACCCTGAGCAAAAGTGAGACTCAAGCAGTGGGCTAT
The DNA here is from genome assembly GCA_002564285.1 of Tympanoctomys barrerae. NCBI lineage: Eukaryota > Metazoa > Chordata > Mammalia > Rodentia > Octodontidae > Tympanoctomys > Tympanoctomys barrerae. The sequence continues at coordinate 26,567 of NDGN011441923.1, forward strand.
GGATGCACCTCAGCCGTGCAGTGTGGTGTCTCAGCAAGCAGTCTTGTGAGAGCGATGTGTTGGGGCCGCCATTCTCCCTTGATTCCGGCCCAGACATGATGGTGGGAGACAGAGGGGGCGTCATGAGTAGCGGTGGATGAGGAGTCGCTAAGTGTGGCTGCTCTCATATTGAAGCACTGAATGAATAGTCATGCAGAGCCTCTGTAATTTGGTTCTGCCGCCCACATTCTGGCCACCTGCAGGCAATCTTCACTTGTGCGTCATCCTTATTGTCAATTACTTTTCTTTGCTAAAATACTTCTTTTTTAATGAATGCTATTATTTGCACTTCAGAGAATGGCTCATTATTCCTGATTTGACTTATACCCATGACAGAAAGTGATTTTTATTTGAGAAGATACGTAAGAGAAAAAAAGTTCATCCTGTGTTGGGATCTGCATCTCAGAAATGCACTTCTGCTGACCTGTGGCTAAAAGTGGCTCATTTATTAGCAAAAGCACTTTCAATTGTTTTATACCATAGCAAATATTAAAGCTTTGAAGAATTGGAAAGGTGTGTTATTTAGATGAAAATTCCAGGCAGACTTTGTCCGGC
>NDGN011441936.1:0-11443 GCA_002564285.1 Tympanoctomys barrerae
CCTTTCTTCATTGTTCCTTTCCTTTAGAAAATATTTTGTGCAAGACTCAAAGGCTAAGGCAACACGAGCCAGTGCCGCCTCCTTTCTCGTAAGTTTTTGGATGTATTCACTTGGCACCTCCAGATGATGAGGAAAGGTGAGCCTTTCCCTCCTTGAGCTCTTACATGTCCAGCCAACTGTACGTCAGCCTGTGTGCCGACACATTTCAGGGGCCTTTGGTTATATATTCCTTCTGATGGTTTTCCAACGAGTCTATTTTCAGGAGCAAAATGACTTGTTTAGAGAAATGATGAATTTTCTTGTCAAGGGAAATCGCGAGGAAGACTTGTTAAAATACCGATTCCTGGGCTCCATCCCTACTTTCTAAATTAGCGGTCTGCAGTTGAATGAGTTTTAGCAAGTTGCTGGCTGATGCTCCATAGTCATCCAACTAGCTACCTTAGATAGCTCTGTATCATAGTTCTTACCTATTAACCCCACCTGAGTTTTATGAAACACTACCAAAACAGCACAAAGCACGAAAACACTAAAAACACAATAACAGGGTTATTGTGAAGGGGAGCAAGGGCTGCCTGGGGTCCAGCAGTAGAAACGCTGCCATCCACTCTACCGGCTATGACAGCTCCTGCTCAGCCATCTTTGCCCTGTCCTGGCAAGAGGCTATTTTCCAGATGAATGGCAGGTGGTGAAATGCTGAATCTTGTCATCTTACCTCAGGAATCTTACATTAGGAATCTACTTTTTTGTGACTACTTTAGACTTCTTTTCAATGGTCACTTTTTTTTTTAATCCCTCACACATAAATGACCACAAAATCCTATGTATTCTGTAATAGAAATATCTACAGAGCCTCCTCCCTTTGTCTTCATCCTCTTTATCACACTTCAATTCTCTCTCCCAGAATTCTGCAGTGTTTTCAGTCTAGTATTCCTTTCTTACCACTCTCCAGCTCAGTTCCAGTCCACCATCAAACAAGAACACCTTTCCTGAGACAGAGGCCTAATCCTAAAACTGTACTCCTCAGAATTTCGCCAGTGCTTTCTTCCCTTTCTGTGTAGAAGAAAGGTTAGATCTGGGGTTGCTTCCTCTCCCTTCACACCGTCTTCTTCCTTTTTCAGTCATACCAGTGCTCATAGCCAAACCTGACAGAGAAGAACAAGGTTAAATTGGTCAATCTCTTCTAACTTAAAACTGCTGCTCTTTCTTTCAGTTCAGTGAGCATTCATAAGTTTTTAGTGTTTTTCAGTGCTTTGTGCTGTTTTGGTAGTGTTTCATAAAACTCATAATGTTTCATTAAACTCAGGCGGGGTTAATAGGTAGGAACTACGATACAGAGCTATCTAAGGTAGCTAGTTGGATAACTACGGAAAGGGGACCAGGTTCCAGGTTTCCTATTTGGGTTGTTTGCCATTAAACCTCCCAAGAATCTTCATTTGTTTTTCACATACATGACTTAGTAGAGATGAAGAGAGTGAGCCCTGACTTCCGGTTCAAAACACGCTTCTGCCATGCGGTAACCATGAGCCATCGCGTTTCTTTTGGCGGCTTCCATTCCTCCAACCTGAATTCACTGCTGCTGGTTTCACTATTTCTGTAACGAGACCCTGTGCCTAAGTGCACACGTGTCTCTAAAATGACCCCTGGGACTCTGCTTCCAGGGTTCCAGGCCTCCGTGACACCCTCTACTCCCCTTTGTGCATTCTCCTGAATGTTGTGTTGGCAGCTCTTTCAGTCTGGTGTCCAGAGAGAGGTCCCAGATCAAGCATGGAGAGACTAAAATATTTCTCATGGGACCTGTTTAGGACTCAAGAGAAGATCGCTACAAAAGCAGGGCCTGGCCACCCTTCTCTCTCTGGCTCCCTGTTTCAAGGTGTGCCTTTCCTGCTACATGTATTCCATGCGGCTCTGTCCAGAGTCTTCTGACATTTCATGGACAGTTATCCCCTAAAATGGTGAATTAGGGCCAGCCAGATAGCTCAGCAGATTAAAGCGCCTGCTTAGGCAGGCGCAGTGACTGGGGTTCCATCCCCCAGCGTGCTGTGCTGGCCCCGCCCCCAGGGCATGCTGAGAGGGTGAAGGAGATCAGGTGTGGTGGCATGCATCGACAATCCCAGATCTCGGGAGGCTGACAACAGGAGGCTCACTATGAGTCCAATCTGTGTAGTGAGACCCTGTAGACCCTGGACTAAACACATAAAAAAATAATAAAAATAAAAATAAAATCACGAATTAAATAAACCTTTTCTCTTTCTGTGCCTGGCTTTAGTAGTTATTGAAATGAAGTATGGGCAAATATCACATCAAATTAAGATTCCTGATCAGTTTGAGGTGGAGTTCATCCAGGGGAGATGGTCCCACTTGGGTCTACTTCAGTTAAGTGGCCCTTTAAGAGAGGATGATTCCTTTCCCCAGCTCAGAGGCTCTGGGAAGCTGAGATTCTCTCTCCTGTTGGTCCGGAAGGAACAATACACTGTCTACAAACCAAAGGAAATGCACATTGCCAGAATTCGTAGGAATCTGCAAGAAGACCCTGATTCTCAGAGGAGACTACATCTCCTTCCCTTTATCCATGACAGACTGCAAGCAGAGAAACCAGCTGAGCTTTGGCCTGATCCTCGACCCATGGAAATATTAAATCACATCATTCTCAGCCTTTCGGTTAAAATCAATTTGGAAATATTAAATAGTAAACATGGGCTGCTGGTAAGTTTGCATTAATTTTTAATGCAGCAATAGCAAACTAATGCATCCCTTCATCCCTGTACATCACCAACAACAGGCTCCCTTTAAAAAATATGTTGGGGAGGTGACAGGGACAAAGCACACACTGGATGGAGCTGGTCGGTGGCACTCACATCCTTACCCAGCTGTGGCCCTGAAGAGGTAGGTGGCTTCCCACAGTGTTGCTCCAAGAGCCACAGGATGCCCTCAGTGCAGTGAGAGAGGGCTAGAGGACCTTCTTCATTTTCTACTTTCCTCCTCATGCTGCCTGTTTATGGAATTCCAGAAGGTGACAGCTGTGCAAAGAGAAGAAGGTGAACCTGGCTCTGGCTTCAGGGAGATGCTGGCAGCTGTGACCACTAAAGGACAAAGCATCTGAAAACCAGTATGTGCTAAGCCTGCAGCTGGACGTGTCAGGGCTGGACACAGAGCGCCAGAGAGAGTTCGGTGATCGTCATGCCTTCAGTAGTATGCTTCCTTTCTTGGATGAAGTGTAGAAAGAAGTTGAAAAGCAGAAGTGCTCTGGTTAAATTAAAAGACCTAGCACAAACAGCCCTGCCTCGGATGCTCTCCCAGTTTCCTCCCTGGATCTTCTGATGGGACTCTGGATCTCTGGGAAGATGCATGCAGGTTTATGACCTTGTGTTTCCCCAGAGATATGGCAAGTGCGCCGTGGCTGGTGCAGAGAAGAGCCCTACAAGAGTAAGCTCTGCCTGTCTGCAGAGCTCCAAGGCGCACATCCAGAACAGACACTGCTTTCTGCTTCCAACCATTCCTCCACGAGGTGAGCAGCTGCCGGCTGTCAGAACTGTGTCTGGTGCTCCACAGACGACTCTCCCATAAGTTTCATGGTGGCCTATGTAAGTTCCATTCTCACAAGCTGTATCAGGAATGTCATCTTGTTGCCTTGGCAGCACATTTCCATGTCATGGTGTCTTAGTTACTTCCTGGTCACTGAGACACAATACCAACACCCACAAATTAAAGGAGATGTTTATTTTGGTTCCCAGTTTGTAGAGTTTCAATCTGTAGTCAGCTGGGTCCAAAGCAGGTGGTTTTACAGAGGGGCGTGGCAGGGGAGGAACAGTCCATGGCATGGACACCAGGAAGCAGAGTAAGATCAAGGGAGTGGGAAACCCTTCACCCGTGACCCACCTCTTCCAACCAGGCTCCATTTCCCAACATCAGGCCTGGATATAAACTCATCAGCAGACTAACCAGTATCATATACCCATGGCTCAATTATCTCTCAAAATTCCATCTATGAGTATGTGAGGTTTTGAGGGGATATCTAGCTATAAACCACAGCACACAGGCATGAACTAGAAGTAACCACCATATCCATTCTCCCACCTACAATACTTGGTTTCATAATTTGTCCACAAACTATGCATCTAATCCTCACAAACTGTCACACACCTTGTTGTAAACACAGACAGTAGAAACAAGGTTCTCTTCAGACCTTGTAGTTTGAGCCCTTGGGAGTTCTTGTGCAAGATCTTTTGTGCTTGTACACCCATAAGTCCGAGATAACTTTCAGTAGTGTGCAGAGAGAAAAACAATAGATAAATAGGATTCCTTTTTTCCTCCAGTGCTTTACTGAATGTCATGTGTCCAGCATTGTTCTAGCACTGTCAATACTACAGTGAACTGGATAAACTTTATTTCAACTTTATAGAACTCACATGCTTCAGGAGTTCTTGAATGTGCTCAACACCATCCCAAAGGGTACTATCCCAGATAGAATAAAACAAGAAGCAGCAGCAGGCCATCAAGCACAGGGCCTGCCCTTCTCCCTGAAGCCTGGATGCCCAAGGTGATCAGCTTGGCTCTGGCACATTCTTCTGCCCTGAGGCTTCTCCCTCACTGCAAAGTTCAGCAGTGGAACCCGCTGACACGGATTGCTGTGAAACCAGTTTGCAGAGCACATAAATACACAGACAATTGAGGGTAGAATACAGACACTGCAAGAAGTGAGCATGGAAATCAGATAAAGGCAATCAGATGGGGGCCTTCAAGAAGATCAGTCCAGACAGAAAGCTTCTTTGAGGAGGAATTCAGCTAAAAGCTTGAGGCTGAGAAGAAGCTGATCAAACTGAGATTCCAGGAAACTATGTCTAGAAAGATGTTACAGAAAAAACTGAATGTCCTGAACCAGAAGAGGACTCATCCTGTTTGGGGAACAGAAGGGCAGGCTGGCTGTAGTGTAGGAAAACAGGGAAGATGCAATGCCACCCAATGGGTCCAGCTCCTTCAGAGCCACTCCACTGGAGTGGGAGGTGTGGGATGCACCCCGCTAGGCTCTTTGGTTCTCTTACTCAGCCTATAGGAGTGAACACACCTTTCCACATTGCTGAACAGACCACTGTGTTAATAACCTCACCGCAGATACTCTAGTGCTTGACATCTTTCATATCCTTATGTTGGGCTTCCAGAGAAACAGCCTCTGAGCTGGAAACTGGAAAGAAAGGGGTTACTTGGGAGCTGTGCATAGGAATGCCATTCCTGAAGAACAAAGAAAGCAGGGTTTGGTAAAGCAGCTTGTTAGGAAGGCCCAACCCAAACCCACCCATGGGGAGTGGGCTCTGGAAATCATTTTATTTATTTATTTGTTTATTGGTACCAGGGATAAACTCAGGACCTTGCACTTGCTAGGCAGGTGCTCAAGCACTGAGTTATATCCCTGACCCTTGGAGAAATGTTTTAGAGTCACCTCACACTGAGGTACAGATACCAGCCTTTCACCTCTGTGTGGAGTAGGCCTTGGATTTGGGCTGCTCTGAGGAAGAAATGTAACTTTGAGAGAGACAGCTTCAATTGGCTAAGGCCAGGGCTCAGCGAGGAACTCAGTTGTGAAACGTCATCCAGCAACACCTCTGCTGTGAGGAATACACGTGGCGTGGCGTAGAGTAGGATCGGTGGTCCATGGGTGCTCTAGCTGTCCTGACAGCAACCTGCCACCACAGAGCCCCTTCATCTGCTGACCTGAACACACAGTTAATATTCTCCTTTGAAGAGACAGAGTTTGTTGAGCCAGTTGAATACATCACATGAGGAAGCAAGCTTGGGGACCTGTTCTGTGTTGGTGAAAGGCACTGTCAGTGGTTACCGTTCTAAAGAAAATGAAACAGGAAATCTTTATGGATGACACCATTCATAGATTCATGTTCAGAAGTGACCTCTTTGATTAAGTAGTAAAACCAGAAAGCCATATGGTCCTGGCGGACAGTCTTTTAGATGCATATGCCAGCACAAAATGACCATTTCCATTTTCCTACTTTGGTGGGTTTTTGTTTTGTTTTGTTTTGTTTTTGGCAGAACCGGGGGTTGAACTCAGACCCTTGCACTTGCCAGAGAAGTGCTTATTCTACTGAGCCATCTCCCCAGCCCCATCCATTTTCCTGTTTTGTGATCATTCAAACTTGAACTTCAGTGCACATTGTTTGGTTTCTATGTGGCAAAGCACTTTTAAATATTCTTTTTCTGAATTTTTAAAATCTTATTTATTTATTTATTTATCTGGTCCAGGGTCTTGCTATGCAGCTCAGACTCATAGAGATCCTCTTGTCTCAGCCTCCCCAGCATTGGGATTATTGGCATGTGCAGTCTCGCCCAGTTTTGGTGCCTGGCACAGTGAGCCCAGGGTTCTGGGGTTGGCCCAACATGTGATACTAAGGATAAAACTTGGGATGTTGTGCTTCCCAGGCAGCCACTTAGACCCCCAAGCTATCTTCCCAGTCCCAAAGCACTTTTGAAAGTTTCATAGGTTTGTTGGACAGCCAGTTGACACTTGTTATACAAACCAGGCTTGGATAATGTGAATCACCTATCACAATAAACTTGTCATTTAAGTAGGACTCTGCATTCCACTCTTTGCACTTTTTGCAAGCCACTCTTTGCCTTTCAAAGCAGCTTTCTTTCTGTTGGCATTCTTGGAGTCTTCTGATGGCTCAGCAAAAGGTCTCTCTTCCTTCCTTTATTCCCCCTTTTTTCCTTTTGTAACTAGGCTTAACTTGTGAGATTACCAAAACTGTGAATGAGACAAGTATACAATGCAAGAAAAACACACAGACAGGAGCAATAAATAAAATATTGGTCAGGCCACACATGGACTAAAATAGCCATCAGATCATGACCTCCAGAGGTGACTATACAATTAAAATACATCAACTCACCTGCCACTGAGAACCAGCTACTGGTTCTTAATTGTCACTTGCTCTCTCTTTAATAGCTTAATTGTCACTTGCTCTCTCATTGATAGGCTTTTGACACGAGTCCGCAAGCAACTGATTGTTCATGGTCTTGGCAGTCAGACCTCTCTGCTTATGGGAATCTGTATTTACAGCCACTCCCCAGAGCTAGCATCACCGCCTCAGATCCATGTCAGATCACTGGGCATTGGATCCCCAGCATGCGCAGTTCACAGTAGGATTCGTGTTCCTATGAAAATCCAGTGTCGCTGCCAATCTGACAAGAAGTGGACTTCAAGCAGCAATTTTAATGATGGGAAGTGATTGTGAATAAAGCTGAAGTTTGGTCACATCTACTGCTTTTCCCCTAAGGTGTATCCCGGTTCAGTGGCCTTGGTCTTGGCCTATTGTCTGGGGCTGGGGCCTTTCTTTTAGACTTCAAAAGCAATCTGAAGAAGTGTAAAAAGATTAAATATATTTTCCAACCAAAATGTTAAGAGATTAGATAGTAATAAAGGGAGGAAAATTCAGGAATTTGTGGAATTTATACAATACATGATATGATCAAAATATTAAGAAGATGCTTAAACTTTTTTTTTAAATCATCACAAAAAAGAAACACTGGCATTAATTCCCTTCACAATGTTCCCCCTTGCTCTGAACACACTCGTCCCATCACCCTACGTGCTCCTCACAGCACTCTTGTAAGTCCTCTGTTGTGAGAATTAACATCAATCCTCCTCAACTCTTCTAAAGCACTGAAAAGAAGGTAACAATTCTGTGCGCATTTCAGTAACCAAGAATTACTCTGATACTAGAATCAAATGGAACACTATTACGAAAGAAAAACACAGGATAATATCTTTCATGAACATAGATATAAAAATCATCAAAATAATAATACCACAAATGGGATATAACATCACATCAAAAGGTTCATCTTTCATGATCAGGCGGGACCCATCTCAGAAATATTAGGAAACTTCAATATATGCAAATTGACCTGTGTAATATTCTGCCTTGGTAGAATGAAGGATAAAAACCACATGTTTGGGGCTGGTGAAATAGCTCAGTGGTCTAAAGTGTCAACTTAGGCAAGCTTAGGCAACCGCAAGGACTGAGGTTCAATCTCTGGCACCACATGCCACACCAGCCCTGCCCCTAGCACAGGCTGCACTGGACACACACACACACACACACACACACACAACAAACAAACAAACAATCATCTCAAATATACTGTTCATCTCAATGCTAGCAGGAGATATGTGACATAATTCACTAATTTTATGATAAAATACTCAGTAAGTTGCACATAAAAGGCACGACCCTCTACATCATAATTTGCTGTGTGACAAGCACACAGCAAATATCACAATGACAAGATAAATTTTCCCTACAATCAGGAACAAGCGAAGAATGCTCATTTTGACATGTCCAGCAAATATGGTACTGGAAGTCATTGGAAAAGCAAGACAAAAGACATATGAATGGCGTCTAAATCAGAAGGAGGAAGTAACGTTTAGTCATCTTCATTGATTGGCAAGTCTTGTCATTCTCATACCACTGAGGTTCCAAAGAGTCTCAGCTAAGGAGAGTGACAGAGATAGACTCCAACTTAGCCCCGCCTGACTCCAAAGTCATCTACAGTCTCCTTCCACTCCTCCCCTGCTGGAGCCAAAGGGTGTACACTTAATTTTGGGGTTGTAAGGACACCAAGAACAGGCTTGTTCCCTGGATGTGGCAATTTCCTGTTATTTCTAAGTTGCAGTCTGGCGGGAGAGGACTCAGATGGCACACAATGACTACATTTGCTTCTGGTGTTCAAGACACTTTTATGAATGGCTCTCACTTCAGAGACAGACTATGTCAAGCTGCCTGCTTCAGAGTTGGAAGCCTATGTCCTGTGGGCACAAAGGTGGAAGCAGTCTTGGTCCCTTGAAATAGTTTGGTTGTGGCTGGTGGCAAAGTAAGGTTAGAATTTAATGTTTGGGATTTTTTTTCTCACTAAGCATCTTGAAATTTCCTGGCAAGAGCATGGGGCTTAGAGCTGGGGAGATAGCTCTGCTGGCTAAGTGCCTGCCTGGCAAGCACAAGGACCCAGGTTCAATACCTGGTACTGCATGCTGTGCTGGCCCCAGAATCCTAGGCGCACTGTGCCATCTCTAAAACTGGGTGTGGTGGCATATGCCTATAATCCCAGTGCTGAGGAGACTGAGACAGGGGAATCACTGAGTCTGAACTGCATAGCTGGATCATGTATCGAGAAACAAAACAAAAAAGAGCACAGGGTTTACACACATCTGTCACCCCACTTTATAATGTGACCAAATCACATTAGGCTAACTTTGCATTATTTTTTCATCACCTCTGACCAGAAAAGTTCAGGGAAAGAACAGGCCATTAATGAGCCATCAACATAACAGGCCATGTCAACTCTTCTATCTATGCAGGCCTTTAGAACAAAAATCATAACCTGCTGTTCTCTAATGCCCACCTGGATTTTGCAAACTACTTTTCAGCTATGGACTTAATGAACTGCATTCTTTCTAACTAGGAACAGAGATACTACTGGGGAGAGGGGCTAGGAGAGAGGAAGGAAGCAGTGAGAAATTTTACCAAGGCAAGTGCGACCCTAGGATTACCTAATTCAATTAGGGTGTATTTATGTAGGCAAAGATCTGATTCGGTACTGGTCTCCCTGCATTAGAACATCCAAGTCTTTCATGTCACGGTTATCATCTATATGATACTAAAGTTCACAGTTTTGGTCACACTGGTACACCACTTGGGTCTTAGAAAAAGCATAGCATCATACACCTGCACAGCTTGTTTGCAATATGCAAAAGATTATCTTATGTTTCAGTAAGTGAAAGTAAGTTTTAGAGTTGTGGGTGCTGCTGTTAAACTCCAACACACAAACTGCCACGCCAGATAGCTATACTTATGCTAATTGATTAAGAAGGTAATAAAGTAATGCATGGTAAATGCATTACATAATATTTTTAAAGTTACAAAAGATCAATGTTTATTTTTTGCTTTCCTAAGCCATATTTTAAAAAAAACACACATGTAGTTTAATGTGTGCCGATAGCAATCTTTGCAGGCAAAGTCGGAGGATGGTAGCAGAGCCGAGTCAGGACGCCGTCAGGCACTCTGTGTACTGTTACATGCAGAAATACAATAACGGATGTGCGGGGCACTTTATATTTAAATATCTGAATGATTCAACTCAGAGCTTTGAGAAAATAGTAGGATATGTGTTAGTATTATTTCATAGAAGGTTTGTAATGGTTATTCTAAAACTTTATTTTGTTTGAGTTTACAATGAGTATCCAATTCTGAAAACTATTAAAACTTATAATGGGAACACTGGATTAAAATTTCAAATAGTCACCTTTCTTTCATTCATTCAATACTTGTTTATTGAGCAACTATTATGTAATAGTCTTGAATAAGATATAAATTTAATTGTATTAGAACTATAATCAAATATAATTCAAATAAAAATTTCATAGAACAAGCTCTTTCATAGAACTTTCATAAGCTAATTTAAAAATCAGATGGAAAGGCACAGGGTCAATTTCACAGAATTATTTTATGAAAACCAAAGGATCATTTTATGAAAAGAGAACAAATTAAGAAGTTTCCACTTCTGAGAAACAAAACTTATGATACAGGAATAAACATCAGTCCAGTAGATCACAATAAGAACACCAGAAACAGATTTAGATTTGTAAGGAATATATAGAAAGTAAAAACAATACTCAGATTAGCAAGAAAAGAATGCGTTATCCAATAAATACTATTGCAACAAGCATTTAGATATATGAAAATAATAAAATAATATCCTACCAACATCCTCTACAAAAGCCAGTTTAAGATGAATAAAAAGACTAAGTATGGAAAAAAATCCTATAAGATATTTAAAAAATATAAGAGAGGCCGAGTAGGAATTTCTGCCATGTTCCATGAACCCCCCAGGCCCAGTACTAGCCCAGGTCCGGTGAGTGTGTGGGAGAGCTTCTGCCTACCCTGTGCCGGCGGGACCTAATGGTCAGAGCCTAGGCGCAGTGTGGGTGAGATCCTCTTCCACCCCCTTGGGACACCCCCCACGAATCCATAGTACCCCACACACACCGCCCACCGAGTAGGAATTTCTGCCACCTTCCAGGAGGGGTCTCTCCCCTCTACTCCATCTTGTCCCCTCCAGACTCACAGCTCAGGCCTGCACACAGGCCTGGGTGAAACCCTGCAGCTGCAATCCCTGCAGAGTGTAGGGGACAGAATCACCCAGCTAGTCCAGGAGTAGAACATCTTGCCAGAGGGGAACAACAGGTTCACACCCAAGGGCAGCAACAGGACAGAGCTGAACACAGCAGCCAGATGCAAACCAGGCACAGCTGGATAAATCCAAACTTTGGAGACCTGCACCTGAACTTCAGTAGGTGTTAAGGTTACAACTGCATCAAAGATCTACAACAAAGGTCAGAAGACAGTGCTACACAAAATGATGAGAAGGAAAAAATGCA
>NDGN011441950.1:0-15664 GCA_002564285.1 Tympanoctomys barrerae
AGGCAAAATCTAATGCAAACACATTTCGAGCATGGATTTTTGGCCGGTCTTGATCTTCCAACAGAAAATTTTGAAAAATATACAAAAAGCACCCCTTTCAAAAAAAATTAATAAAACCAACAACAACCCGGAGAGTGTGTGCCAGGGGGGGTGAAGAGCAGACATTCACTGGGTGGACGAGGTAAGCGTGAAGTGTCCCCCCCCCAAACTCCAGGGAGAGAGGAGATGCACTCTCCCTCTCTCCTCTTTTCAGTGAAATATAACACACATTCGGATCGCAGAGCTTTCAGACAGTCTCAACTGATAGACAGACACATCGAGCTGCTTTTCCTGCTTCAGTTTTTACTCCTCCTCCTCTCGCCAACGTCACCCTGACAATTACAAATAGGTCTCACACAAACCATACCTGTCAATCTTTTTAATTGCTTTGTTTTCTTTTTTTTCCGGAGCTAAACAATATGACACAGAAAAGAAATCTTAATACAGCATAACATAAAAGATTGCATGGTGGAGGAAGACATTCAGGGGGTTGTTATTGTGATCCTCTGGCTGATCCTGGGTAAAACCCATGTGCTCTAAGTCAAGTTAAGCAGACTTTAGTTCCTGTAGTCTTAACGTTCCCCTCCCCCGCTTGAACATGCATACACGCGCCCACGTGGATGCAAAGCACCTTTGAGTGAAGCCTGTCCTACATTTAAGAAAAAAAAAAAATACCCATGTCACTTTTGCAATCTTAGTTTGAAGCTTAAAACTTAGTTGGGAAAAGACACTGTGTGGTTTTTATATTTTGGTAGTTCGTGGGTTTCTACAAATTTGTAAATTAAAATGTACACCTTAAGTGGAAATTTAAAGATAGACTTGGCTCATCACAGAAAAATCGAAATATTTAATTTGCCCCCTTTATGAAAAGTGAATTATTTGGTCAGGGCACACAATTAGAGAGAAAACTGACAAGCTAGAACGACAAGTCTTTCTGGCTGGGTTAGAAAATGAGGTCTTAATGTATCATAGCAACTTCTCCAGGTCTATTACGACCCGGGCAGCTCCACCTGGCACTTTAAAATGTTTATGTGCTCTGGGAATTTGGCCCTCTAGTTTCAGTGTGTATTCACTCTCGGTGGAAACTCGTGGAAAAACATGAAATCTAGGCCAAGATAAATAAAATGGCTTAGTTCCTGCAACTTGCACGGGACAGAANAAGGGCACAGGACACAGGCTAGGCGCTCCGAAGACGGGAGGCCCAAGACCTGCGCGCGGGGTGCACGGCGCGGCCCTGAGCCTGGCGGGCTCTGGTGCGCGCGCCCTGGCGCAGGAGCTCCCCGCCTGGCCCAGGCCTCGGCTTGCCCTGGCGCCCCGGCCGCGCTCGGGGTTGATTTGTACCACCTTGCAAGGAAGTGAACGCTTCGCACGGGAAGGGGAGGCGCCTGCGCCGGCCGCCGCGCCGCTCGGGGACGCCCGGAGCCGCCGCCGCTCAGGGCCGAGCCACTGCCCGACGCGCGGGCCCCTAGCTCGCTCTCCGCTGCCCCCACCCCCGCTAGAGGAGTCAAATCCGGCTTTCAGAGCGAGGGGAGGGTGGGGATATCCGGTGCCTCTCCCGCGCCAGGAGGAGGGGGAGGGTGGAGAGGATCCTTGGCCAGTCTGTGCCAGCACATTCAAACCAAAACAAAAAGATTAAAGAGGCAGTGGCTGGGGCGGACGCGATCGCAGGCCGGGACCCGGGCGGACGCGACCGGCTTCCTCTAGGGCTGCGCGACTGGCGGGAGCTGCGCGCGGCCGGGCCGAGGGCGAGGGCGGGGGCGGGGGCGGGAGCCGAGAGTCGTGGGAAGGGGGAGCCGAGGGGAGGGCGCAGGCCGGAGGAGGGGCGGACCCGCCCGCGCGGAGCCGAGCGGAGCCGAGCTGCGCGGCCCGGGCTGGGCGCGACCCCGACCGGCGGAGGCGGCGGCAGCGCACACAGCGGGCCGAGCAGAGGGCGGGCCATGCTGCGACTGGCGCCCGCTGGCGCCCGAACCATCGTGGACATGTCTTACTCCCGCCACTTCCTGGACTTCCAGGGCTCCGCCATCCCCCGAACCATGCAGAAGCTGGTAGTGACGCGGCTGAGCCCTAACTTCCGCGACGCGGTCACCCTGCGTCGGGACTGCCCGGTGCCGCTCCCTGGGGACGGAGACCTTCTCGTCCGAAACCGGTGAGCCCAGCGCGCGTTCCCGGCCGCGGCCTGTGCAGCGCCGCTCCCGGCTGTCCCGGGCCGCCCGCGTTCCCACACTGCGGCGCGCTCCCGGGCGCATAGCCTGACTTTGCGAGATCCCGGGAAGTTGAACCCGCCGCCATCTGGCGAAAGCGCGTGTAATGTGACTTGCTGGTGTGAATATCCGATGCCACCGAACCCCCTCTGGACTGGGGGTTATTTTAATTTGGGATTCCCCTCCCCTCCCTCAGCCCTTCCTCCTCCCCCTCCCGCTCCCGAAATAAAACCGATCAGACCCAGAAGGGGAGGCTTCCTGCCCAGCCCACCCACGCGCACCCACAGTTCTGCGTCGACAAAATCTTTAGTGGAATAGGAACATCCCGGACACGAACTGCGACGTTTAGGTAAATGTGCTTCACAGGAAGGCGCGGGGGACATTTTGGTTAGCTTTTGGCTAGCTTTTCGTGTCCCCTCCAGGTTGGCAAAGGCGGAACCCTTCTATGGGAATGTTGAACGCCCCTCGCCCTTCTTGTTTGCGTGTTACTGGTGCTGTGTGACTGTTGTCGGTCCCCTGAATACAAGGGCACGCGCGTGGCGCGTGTCTCGGGCAACTGGGCCAGGGCTGGGCGGAGGCATGGCTGCGTTTGTTTGCCTACATGTTTGCGGATATTACGGTGTCACTGAGGTGGCTCGACCTAAGTCTTTTCCACCCCTCTGGCCTTCACCTTAAATGCATTTCCACCTCACTAATCCCTAGTAACTGGTGAAGTGACTGGAAGGAAAAAGCCCTCACACTCTGTTGGAACCATACCTGCAAGAGTCTCCTGCAGGCTTCCCCTCAATGCCAGACTTGAGGCGGGGTATTCCTCTGTGCCCTATGACCTGCCAGGTCCCATCCAAAGCGTTCCAGCGTTGCGTGTTTCAGACTTGATAGTCGCAGAGAGGAGTTCTGGCTGTAACTAGGCTCTAAATTGTGTGTTAAAAACTGTAAGTCCCCAGCAAAATCTGAAGGACAGAATGTGCCCTGCCCAAGTAGCTGCGTGCAGTGTTTTCATTAGTACAGTTCAGAGATTCCTATCAGCCTTCCAAACAGAATAATGATAGTGATATTAAGCTTCTGGAAACCTGTTGGCAATGTAGTGATTGAATGAACCAAGGGTAAAATTGAGGGGGGCTAGTGGGAAGTGCCTTAAAGGTTAGGATGTGAGCGTGTCCTTGAAGACGCTTGCCTTGGCCTTGCACATGGCAGAGGACTGCTTCATTGTGTGAGGAATGTTAAGGCTGTGGAGCGTAAGAAAGTGTTTTGAGCGGGCGTTCACATAGAACATACAGAGTGCACAAGTAATCTGCCTGGAGTTAGACCAGATGGAAAAGCTTTCCAGACAAACTTTAGGAGGTATTCCACGCAGGCTTTTTTGTGATACCGTATTTAGTAAACGCTAACACAGAGAACTGCGTTAATAAAATCCACTTTTTCAAAACAAATGTGAGCAGAGAGGGAGGTACAGGAAGGGACAGGTCCAAGGAAGGTGTGAAGTTAAGAGAAGTGGCCAGCCACAGCGTGGTGGGACTATCTGCTGCCACCTGTGGAGGTGACTGTGCAGCCCAAACTGCTGGGTGTCCCCACTTTACCTGCAAGCTATATAAACTGTAAACTTTTGAGTACCTTTTTTCTGTCTTCAGGGTTTTTGTCGCTCCCTTTCCATTCTGTCTCTCTCTTCTTCTCACTCTTCTCTCTGTCTCTCTGTCTCTGTCTCTCAACTCTCTGTCTTTGTCTCTCACAGGGTCCCCTGGTTGATCCCAAAGCCTAGGGATATGGATCCTGGCACTAGAGCACTGGCTACCACATTTAGGTGCCTCAGTTTGGGTTGCTTTAATAATGTGTGGTTCTTTTTTCCTTCCACATATGCCAAGAATCCCTTTAATATAAATAAGAACAGCATGAACTGTTTTATCTTGAACCCAGAAAAAAAAATGGAACCACTTTTGTGCAAGTTGGGAGGGGACAAGAATGTGAGCCCCCCCTTTCCCTGCTCCCCCTATTACCAAATTACAGAAAGGTGCCTCATTCTTTCACACAATCCAGTAGAAGTTTTTAGGAAGTTCCAGTTACCAGTTTTTAGGAAGAGAGGTTTAATAATTTGCTGCAAGTTAGTTCATTTAAATCCTAGATCAAATCTCCCTCTGAGCTGTGCTAATTGCATTACAGTTTTATGCAAGTACTTCTCATCTTTATCATAATAAAATCTGCTCTGGAATAAATGGATGAAGCCCAGATTCTGCAATTTGGAAGGGTATTTGCAGGTTTTAATTGTGTTCCATCTGACTTTTTTTTTAGTGAACATCTGAACATTTCATTCCTGTCTTTACAAAAAATACAAATTCTTTCTTCACAAGGAGGGAGGTGCTTGTAAGCTGGACATCGATTTACAATAATGTTAACCTTTGAAGGGAAGTGCGAGCAGGGGTGTATAAGACCCCTGTAGGGTGTGTAGGTGATGCTCTTTAACCTTCCCACCTCGTTATCTTGCACCCAGGACAACTTCTGTTCTCCCCTTCTTTACAAGTTGCGGACACGTCTGGGTCAAATCAGTTTGTTCGATATTTTTAACTTTTTTGCAAGACGGTGACAGATTATTTCGTTTCCAAATATTTCTAACGATTGACTGCCCAAGTGTATGATACAGAGCAGAGAGTTTATAGGAATGGCAAAAAGACTGGGGATGGGAAAGGCTTTTTATGACAAACGGTTTGTTGCTCACGGGAGAGTAAAAATATTCCTGTTCATTCTCCAGGCCGAGATTTCTTTCTTTCTTTCTGTCTGTCTTCCTTCCTTCTTTCCTTTTTAATTTTTTTTCAAAAGCCTGGTTTGAGCGATTTTGTTTTGGATCCCGGTATTGAAAGCTTTTGCTGTGCAGTTGAGTATTTGGATTCAGTTTGTTCAAAAGAAAGCAGGATTTTTTTTCCTCCTCTGCAAGATCTCCCTCTGGCAGTGAACAGGAGGAAGGGAGTCAGCACTTTTTAGTCTGTATAAACTAAAAAGTTTGTATTTGAGAACTGCCCATCTAGGTCCCATTCTTATTTCTGGAGTCCCTGGATTTTAAGTCTTTTTCAGTGGATACTCTCGTTGGATTGCTAGAATCTTGTGTCTTCATAAGCACACATTTTCACTTAAGGTGGGGGGCGGTGGTAGAATGCACATCCTTCGCAGCCTTTTCCCTTTTTCCCCTTTACTTTCCTTCCTGTTCTGCGGTGAGGGCCCCTTTCCCTCTGAGACATCTCTGCCCTTGAACTTGTTTCTGGTGGAGCTGCACCTCCGGCTGGAGAACGTGGTGCAGTTAAGCCCAAAGCCCAGGTAAGGATGGCCCGGCTCCGGCAGCGGCTGTCTGGCCGCTGGGAGAGAAATGTGGCCTCGAAACCCGGTGTAGGGGAGGCGGAGGCCGAGCACTGGGGACCAGGAGATACGGGAGGGTGCCGTGCTGGAGCCGAGCTTAGGCACCGCATGGCGCCTCCAGCCCAGGTTTCCTGCCTCGACGACACAGTGCAGATCATGTAGAAGACCGCGCGCGCGTGGGCTGGGGCAGAAAGCTGGAGTGGATGGAGGCCAAGGTCATATCTGGCCCCAGCCGAGGGGCCTGTGACAGATGCGAGGCTCCAGTGGTTCTGCTTGCACCCCGGAGAACGTGTGCACCAGGCGGGCGCCCCGCGGCTGGCACAGGGTTGAGTGTGGGTTCTGTTCTTCCAGCACGGGAAGCCGAGGCCAGACTGCGGGCTTGGAGCAGATGGGGGTCACGCAGTCTTGAGTGGAGATGCGGAGGCGGTGGCCTTCGGTGCTCGGAGAGAGGTTTCAGGGGCGCTCCAGGCTGATGCCCGCAGGCTGGAGAACTACCTGCTGGGCCTGCGGATCTTCAGGGCTCCGGCGCCTGCCCGTGTGGCACAGGCAAATAACCTCCAGGGATCCGGATCGTTGTAGTGTTTTAAAACCCGTGGTAAACTCAGGCTGCCCGCCGGCCTGCAGCAGCTGCCCCACTGCTTTTAACAGAGCCCCACTGCCAAACTCGGCCTCTGCTGTCCTTGTCCTGCGCTGCGCGCCGCCTCCCCTGCGCTCTGCCCTCCAACATGCCCGCTCTCTCCCCACCTCTTCGCTCTCGGGAAGCAGCGAACCACGGCTCCAGCCGCAGGGGGCCTTGAGGCTATTTCCTGCAGAGCCCCCGCCCCTGGCTGGGAAGCACGGGGAGGGGCGGACCCCAAGGGCCACCACCACTGACTGTAGTGAGAGTGTCCCTAGCAGCCCAGGAGGGAAACTCCCCGCAGAGGAGCCGGTGCTGTGTACGGTGGGGACTGTAGGGCGCCTGGGGATTGGGGGTACAGGAAAGGGTTAACTGGGCAAAGGAGCCCCGGAACAGTCCTGGAGGTTGGGCCGGGACCCCTCACCATGGAGCAAAACCTGCTACCGTCTCCACCCCCACAGGCGCCTGTCCTAGCGCTTGCTGTACAGCCCCAGGCAGGACTGATGTCGGGCTGAGCTGTGTCCCCGGCTCCTCTGTGATGAGTCCAGGAGAAGCTGGCCCTTCTCCCTTCTCGAGAGGCCGGGCCCTGGGCATTGTGTAAACTTAAAAGAAAAATGGGAAGCCCTCCACGCTTCCCTAAAACTAGATAGTAGGGATCTTGGTATTAAATGCCAGATGAGTAACCCACAAAAAGCATTTTTCCCACTTCTCATTACTAAGAATTATTTAGGATGTGGAATTCTGTAACATGTTATAGAGGCTATGGTGAACAGACTTCTGAGCTGAGCTTGCCTTAGAAACTATTTCCGAGCTTCCTCAGTGCCACAGTGTGTAGAGAACTTCCTGCTCTGTAGATAAAAGGTAATCAAAGAGCATTTGTAATTGGGAAGTGCAAACAGTTAGTGTATTCCAGTGAAACTGTATCCTCACACAGTTTGGCTTATTAAGTTGAATTAAAAATAAATTATTTCAAAATAACTACTTCACAGCTTTCTTTTGCCAACAGCCACTACAGTCTTATAAGTTGAAAATGACATTGTTAGGATCCTCCCTTGTCTGTCAGAGCCACCGCGATATTTTTAGTAAATATTTTGCTCTGTGTATCAGGTTATTTTTTGTTACAAAGGATATGCTGAGATTTTTTTTAACCTGGTACAAGTACCAGCTTCACAATTAAATTGATTCTGGATACCAAAATAAAACTAATCATCTGGTATTAATCAAGTTATGTCTCTGCTTCTCGTTGAGGAAAAATACAGTGACGATTTGCCTTCCTTTTCATCTGAAAGGGACTGTAAAATAAATGTTCCATAAAAATTATTTTCCCCAATTTCTACTAAATTAATCAAAATACATATTTTTTACACAGGACAGTTAATACCAGAGAGAAATTTTTCTGCAGCCATTTGAAAAAGCCAGGGCAATAGCATATAGCAACCCATATCCTTGCATGTTCCATCAATCTTTAATATTGTCATTACTATTATTATCTGGAGTGTTAAGTTGTTGCCAGAATCAATGCAAGTGTACTTCTTTGAATATCTTTTATTCCAGTGTTATTTTAAACATTTTTGATAAGGCGTTAATTTCCAACTCAAAGCTCCAGTTTTTGAATTTTTTTTCTTTGTCTTTTTTCTTTCTTTCTTTCTTTTTTGAAAAAAAGAGGATAGAAATAAAGGGCATGTGAAATAATTCATTATGTGATTAAAATCATACAAAATTCCTAAATTGAGGAAAGAATAAAATATGATACAACTAAGTGCAGATCACTATTGAGCTTATATGCTTGTTTTCTTCCCCCNGTGGAACAGTAGGACTAATTTTCCCAAATTTTATCAGATCCCATAGTTTAGCAGCCCTCAGAGTCACCAGAATCAGAAAGATATTTTTTCTAAGCAGAGTATGCAGGCCTTCGCAAGGAAAATGTCTTAATCCATTTGTGTATTTTTTTTTCTTCTAGATTTGTTGGTATTAATGCTTCTGACATCAACTATTCAGCTGGCCGCTATGACCCATCGGTGAAGCCCCCCTTTGATATAGGCTTTGAGGGGATTGGTGAGGTGGTAGCCTTAGGCCTCTCTGCCAGTGCCAGATTCACAGTAGGCCAGGCTGTGGCTTACATGGCACCTGGTTCCTTCGCTGAGTACACAGTCGTGCCTGCCAAACAAGCAACTCCAGTGCCTTCTGTGAAACCAGAGTATCTCACCCTGCTGGTAAGCGGCACCACTGCATACATCAGCCTGAAAGAGCTTGGTGAGCTGTCAGAAGGAAAGAAAGTTTTGGTGACAGCAGCAGCTGGGGGGACGGGCCAGTTTGCTGTGCAGCTCTCAAAGAAGGCAAAGTGCCATGTAATTGGAACCTGTTCTTCTGATGAAAAGTCTGCTTTCCTGAAGTCTATTGGATGTGACCGGCCCATCAACTACAACACTGAGTCTGTTGGAACTGTCCTGAAATCTGAGTACCCAGAAGGTGTCGATGTGGTCTACGAATCTGTCGGGGGAGCCATGTTTGATTTGGCTGTAGACGCTTTGGCTACCAAAGGGCGCTTGATAGTAATTGGGTTTATCTCTGGCTACCAGAGTCCTACTGGCCTTTCGCCTGTGAAAGCAGGAACATTGCCAACCAAACTGCTGAAGAAATCTGCCAGCATCCGTGGCTTTTTCCTGAACCATTACCTCTCCGAGTATCAGGCAGCCATGGAGCACTTGCTCAAGCTGTGTGCCAGCAGGGACCTGGCCTGCAAAGTGGACCTGGGTGACCTGTCTCCAGAGGGCAGGTTTACTGGCCTGAACTCCATATTCCAGGCTGTCGATTATATGTACAAGGGAAAAAACACTGGAAAAATTGTAGTTGAATTACCTCATTCTGTCAACAGTAAGCTGTAAAAACAGAACAGTGACATAAATCAAAGGAGAAAGAAAGCGAGTACTTTATGCCTCAGAATTACTCAAATCAATTTATTTTAGTTGGTAGTGGATATAATATTTTTTAAAACAACAGTAAGGTGTTATGAATGTAGATGTCTCCCTCCTCCCTTGTCAGACCAAAAAAAGTGCCAATAAAAGTTCCCTCCATGGCTAAGAGGTAAAACATTTACATTTGATTCTTTCGTCATGGACCATCTCATTCCAGATTTTATTGTTCCAAGAAAGTAAATTAATTCCTGATGCAGCACCCGATCAAATCAGTATGTCTTCAGCTTGATGAAATTCTAAAATCAGTCTTGAAAATAGTTCAGTCTTCTTTGCTGAGGGAGACTTTGCTCTTGTATTAATAAGTAGTCTGGCAGTGAGAGGTGTAGCACACGTCAGCCGTGTGTTTTCACAATCAGTATCCTCAGGAAATAGCTCCGTTCCCTTTTTTCTATAAATCACTAACAACTATCTAAACAGACATTTGGAGATATCTCCAAATTTTATTTGCTTGTTTTTAAAAAATGATTCAGCAAATACAGATGTATCTAAAAGAAGAATCTGTTTGATGGCTTTATCCACAATCACCCTGGTAAGATGTGTGCAATAGAAAATTTCCATGATCTTTGAAATAGCCAGTTACTGTTGAAAACTGACACAAGCTAGGAAGTAGATTTTAGCAAGGGAAACCATAGAGTTTAAATGGGCTTTTAGTATATGCTCACAAAAGGAAAAAATCACATGCTACTGTTACAGTGAGCCTTTGCCTACAAACATGGACCACAGAAGGGAACACGTCCTGAAGACACAGGTAAGAAAGGGTTAATGCTGCACTTCATGTGCCTGGGGGCGGGGGGGAGAGGTCGTGTGTCACTCAGCAGCTTGCCCAGTAGGGACTGAAGTGATCTAAATAATAATGTATTTGCTTCAGTTGGGAGAATGTAGTCAGAGGATGTGGGTTTGTGTTCTGCTCATAGAAACACAAGCAGTCAGTGATCCTGTATTCCATTTCACCTCTCCAGTGTCCTGGTAGAATGAGATGCCCTTTGTCACCATTGCCTGATGTCACACACACACACACACACACACACACACACACACACACCCTACTGACCACATATGAAGAGTAGCTTGCTTTTCTGAATCATCACAGCTGATCCACTTCCTTCTTAACCTTCGGTGCTACAAAGGCTGCTACCACTTTCATCATTAAGTCAAAATCCCACAGTGCTGTCTAATTGAAGGTGAAACCCACCAGATTATTTTTCACAATCTTGAGTTTCAGTGTATCAAATGTGCTCAGTAAAGAAGAATGTAATTAAAGATGCTTCAGGAAAGTTGGAACCAGATTTAATTCTTTTCTTGCATCTGAGGAGCAAAGAAATCCTACTGCTGAATAGCTGTTAGTATCTATTTTACAAGATTTACTCATTTTCAGGTACCTAATGTAGCTGCTAGCATGCATGCACAACAATACAATTTATATGGTAAATGGAACCAAATAATGGCTTCACTGAATGTTATGGCTGCACTGAAGGGAAATGTCACGGTAAATAGCTGCCAAATTATGGATCATGCGAAGTGTCACAACTGCACTAAAGACAAATAGCACTAGAGGCTATTGCCACTATGACGCTTTTGAGTTATGAAGAAGGGTAGCAGCCCGATTCGAGGTTCTTTGTGTCCTCATCTTCGCAAAGGGCTACTAGTGCAGGGGACAAGAAAGGCTCATCCAGTGTGGTGCTCAGTTATTAATCTGTCCCTTTCAGACCTAACAGCTGTAGCAAAACAGAAAGGGACTTTCCTTCCTTGCTCTTCGATACACAAATAGGAGGGGGGTAGCAGGTTTTATGAATGTAACTGTGCTCAGAAAATGACTGGTAATGGAAAAATGTTGTTATAAAATAATCTAATCAAAAGATATTATTAAATTTAACATAGTGTATGTCTGAAAGGGTTAGTTGCTTCTTATGCAGATAGATGTGTGAAATCTAAGCACTAATGCACTTTCTCCCTCAGTAAAGACTTGAGGACTGAGGACATTACTAACTAAATTGCTTCTTCTAAACTGAAGTAAGTCCCGGTTTCTTTCATTTTAATGGGAGGGTAATAAAGATGAAAGACCAACATTTTATCTGATGGATCCCTTAAGCTACAGAATAGAAATTTATTATGTTTTGAGGGAATATACTAAGTTCAGCTATGTAAAAATAAAATTCAAACACCCAGGTTTAAAATAAAATATAATCGGAAAAACCTCTTGTTCTCGCTGTCCCCAAACTGAGAAACTACAGTGCATGCTGTTTTCATTTATTCTTAGAAAACAAGCATGAAAGATTCCGCCCATTTAGATAATGCCAAAAATATGTTTAAATGTTTTTTTCTTCTTTTGAAAAATGATTTGTAAATTGAAGGTCATAGTTCAGCATTAGTTTCATCCTATGGGATTTCTGTTCAAGACCAACCTCTGATGGGAGGTGAACTTGCGTAAGCGTTCCTACACCTTCTCAACCGTGTTACATATCACCAAAAGCGCATCCATAGTTCAGGGCTGTTGTCAGTCTTTGTTTTAGAGAAGGGACAAAGGTAGAACAATCATAGTGGATAAATAATCGCTCAGTTTTCAGTGTGGCCTTCTCTGCATGTTGGGTCTTGGGTCCCTGGCCAGGCAGGACAGAGGGTTTGTCTCAGGAAAGTATGGCATCCCAAGAACAGGAATCGAGTGATCAAGTCTTCTGAAAAAACAGATGCCATTGTTTCCATTCTGTTTTGCATAAAGAAAAGACCATGGATATCTTTCAGGTCCCTCTGACAATAACTGCTGTTGACTGGTTTCAGCATTAAAAAAATCAGGGATTAGTTTGCAAAGAAATGATAAGGTTGCACAGTATGTTCTATAAATTGTTATTGTATGATTCCATCCGAATGAAGTTTCTCAGGAGTAGAATAAATGGTCATTAATATTGTGTTCAGTATTTATCCAATGAACATGCAGTGACAAGTAGCTGCTGCTTATTAAAATGAAAAATCCCACATTACGGGCTTGAGGAGCATTGCCTTTAATGAGGATGTAATATCTTCAGTACAGCACAGACCTTTTTGTGTTTCCCACCACAAGATACTGGGAACTTGACAAATGATATCATTTAAGACACATGCCTGCCTTAGGGACTTGGTTTTTGGCTTCCTGTTTCTGGCTTTTATTTGGGTAACATTTGTAATGGCTACCCAACTTGTACCTGTAACATTTTAACCCTTCCTGGAGTTCTCATTCCACATGAATTTACCGCAGGCAAGCCCAGCCTCTAAAATGGGGCAGCGTGCTAAGCACCTGAAAGTTTTTCTTGATTATCCTGCCACATGTGTGTGGGATAAATACCACATTTTAATTATATAAAATTAGATAATCCATGGGTAGCTTTCAGATAAATACAAAAGACCAAATATTTCCTGAGGTCTACAAGTTTTATGAATGCAATTTAGGTGCAAAGTAGCCTTATTTGAGGAATTGATGGTTTATCTACTCTCCACTCTCTTACATTTTGGTTATTTATAATATTTAGCGAAAAGTTATGCAAGCTTTATTAATGATTTTCAAGTTTTGGGTTTTTGTTCTTTTGATTGTTCATTAGTTTAGTTTTGAAAGCTGAATTTTCTATAACTGTGTTCCCAGTTGTGGCCCACTATTATTTATTTCCTATGTCTCTGAAAGTGAAAACGTAAAGCCTGATTATCAGTGCTCTAATGGTACGATCATGTTAAATGTTGAATTGTTTTTTACCAGCCTTTTAGCATCAAGATATTTCAATTGATGAAAGAAGTGCTTGGTATGAGAGCTTTATTGGTGTTACCATGAGCAATCTACAGAAGATTAGCTAAAAAAATATGCAACATATATTTTACTGACATGAGCTCGAGTAAATTTTGGTACAGAGTTGATATTCGGAGAAGTCAAATAAGGAGCATAAACGTGCCCTGGAGTCCATACTTCCCAGCATGTACCCTTGACACTCTGGCTTGTAGACCTTCCTCTCAGGGCCACTCCCAGCAGCCCAAGGGGACGTGGATGCACTTAGTAAGTGTGTAGTGGGTTCCCCAAGCAGAAGGTAAGTACTGCGTGGAGGACAGTTAGGAGGAAACCAATATGTGCTTCATACATGCTGAGAAGCCATGAGCCAAAAACAGAGAGATTTAAATGGCCCCCCAAAGTAAGAGTTTCCCTTGAAGGGTACTATTTGACAGTGTCTTTCTGCCAACATGAAATTAAAATAATAATTAAAACACACCCTGCTGATGGGTGGCAGCATCCAACATGAAAGATGGATTTGTGCTTAGAGCTCAGAAAAATGTTCCATAATATTGCCAGCTACTGTTTGTTGTTCCTTACCCTCTGCGAGTGAAGAGCTGAATAAGGTTGTAGAATGACTTGTGTGAACGGCTCCTTTGGACAGTGGAAGATGCAGGGAGATATAAGGCATACAGGACCCCTACTTGGAAGTACTTGGCCAAACTTGAAAGATCCTTGCCAGCTCAAGGGTGGTTGGTGCTAGAACTGAAAGGAGCTTGTGTCCTCTCTGGCCTTCATAAATGAGTTGCCTTTTAAGCAGCAAAATTTGGTGTGAGAGTGTAATCTAGGTCTATCTGTTCTATAAGTAAAGAGTCTGAGACTCAACAGGAGCCCCATTTAAGGTTACAAATTCTGCTGGATTCAGAAGCCAGTATACAGAGCCCTCCCAGTGCATCAGGCCACCTCTGCACTATCCTCTTTGCCATCTGAGGTCCCCCAGAGTCTGACTTGAGTGTGTGGCAGAACAGCAGCTGTTCTTTGTTAGGAATCTTCTTTAGATAAGATGATGGCAAATGCAGGGGACCTATGGTTCTGACCCTGACAGTGTCATCACCTGTTTAATCAAGCACAAAGTAGGGTGACAAATCATTTGATTCTGTCATCTAAATACCACACAACCTTTTGAAGCAAAACAAAACAAAAACTGGATGGAATTCATGGCTGAATACCCACCACTCATTTTGCTGATCAAAATGGTTGGCTATCCTTCCTTTGCAGCAAAATGTCTAGACTGTGAACTTGTTCACCGTACTTGAAGTCCAGTTCTCACTCAAAGCTCAGTGCTGCCTGGGGCTCACTGGGAGCAGGAAGTGCCCAGAGGTGGAGGGACTCTGCTGAGTATGGACAAGCCTTCATGGGATCATGTTTCATTTTCCAGTGGGGCAAGAACCTCCTCTGCACAAACAACAGATCATAAGTAAGGCTCAGAAGTAAGCCCTTCAGAACCACATGACATTGAACACACGTGTCTTTCCTTGTTGTTTCTATCTTTCCTTCAAACTCATGCATAACAAGCGTACACTTTCAACTTTACACGAACAAATCCTTTCCCAGTAGAAGCAGCTTCTTTTAGCATTGAAAAAACCACTTCACAGGAACGGCAACAGTGTCAAAGGCAATCACACTTTGTAGGAAACCTCATTGCTCACCAGGGGACCAGCAGCTAGAGTGTTCTGTCTACATGTTGTTGGAATTTGCATTTAGAAATTGAATTGTCTCCTTGAGGGTTTTTACTCAATGTAACTTTTAGAGAATTCCTTAAACTGTAATATATCAGTGTATATGAATGAATTGAAAGAGCTCCAGCATTACCCCAGCTATTCAGAAACTGCTCATTCTCTAACAGCAGTAAAATTAAAGAATAATTATTGAGGAGTATTTATCACTGCCGCTTTTGCATGTCCTTTTTATAACATCTTGGATCTTATTTACAAATTTGGCATGTTGAATATAGAATGTAACTTTCTTTACTACTTTAACAGGCAGGGATGAGTGGTTTCCATTTCAGAGATTAGAAAACTGAAGCACACAAATATACAAGATCATGCTATCGCTGGTTGGGCAGAGCTGGGGGTCCACACAGTGCTCAGACCAAAGCTGCTTTTCCCTAGGGAGAGGTGCTCTCCCACTTTATCAGACCCATCATACTGTGGCAATACCAGTCCTGACTCTGTAGCCAGGATGAGGTCTGGGAATTGCCATCTCCCAGGGCCCATGCTGCTGGGTCAGGGACACATTGGAGAGAGCATCTCACAAAACGCACTTCCCCAGGCAGCTCAGAGCAGCCCAGACACTGCCTGGGCATGAGCTGTGAAAACGAGGTCTTTGTGTAATATGAAAATGGTTGCTTTTTACAACCATCTCAACTTACCCCCAAAAGCAACCCTTTTAAAACTCACCTAGGACATTGGCAGTGTCTGATGTTCTGGTGATAGCTATATTTATACAGTTCGAACAGAACAGAAAGGAGGTCAGGAAGGGTCATTGGAGGGGGCTGGATGAGCAAACCCTCTACCTTGGCGGGTAGAGGCAGAGTCCACAGACCTCCACTCTTAAGAGTTCTCTTCCTGGGGCCGGGGAGATGGCTCAGTGGAATAAGTGCTTCCCCGGCTAGCACAAGGGCCTGAGTTCAATCCACGGTTCTGAAAAAAAAAAAAAAAAATCAGACAATTCAGTTTTGTACTTTACATTTTCTCTATTTTGTCATTAC
>NDGN011441952.1:0-11215 GCA_002564285.1 Tympanoctomys barrerae
ATTGTTCTTTATGTACTGAGAGAACTGTTTCTTGTAAGCATCTTCATCTTCTTCCATTAGATAACATATAATCTGCGACATTCTGACCCATGATGTGCCTCCAATGTACTTCTGCGTTGAGCTCCTTGCTTTCAGAATCATAGCCAGGGAATTGTTTGGCACTGTGAGGGATAGACAAGCCTCCATCCACAGCACCCTTTAGGGCTCCAAAAACTTTACTGTCAGTTGTAGTTCTGTCGAGGCCTGCATCCAAGTAGCAGGTGAAGGCACCAGGTTTGCCATCAATGCTTTCCACGTTGTATTCATTTCCAGTCACCTCTACCTGGCCTTCATAGATCTATCCATGCCAAACCTATTGAGGAGCCTGCGGGCCAGCAGCAGGCCAGTATAATACGCTGCAGCATAATTTGTTAGGCCAACTTTCACTTCGTATTTTGGTAGTTCATGTGCATATGCCTCATAGACTATCATATCCCCTTCAATGCAGGCATAAGCAATCTGACAAATGATATCTCTGTTAGTTACACAAACTATCACCCTGTATTTAGGTGTGTTGTACTTATTTTTGTCCTGTATTGCCAAGCGTTTCCTAGCATAGTAATCAGTTTTGCCCTCTCATCCTTTTCTAAACTTCACTTGGTATCTCTTAAAGTAGGCCTTATTTTTGACAACCTTAACAAAACCCATCCTGTGTAATATAGACCCACGTCTGTGGCCCTACACAGACCTGAAGGCCCAATGGCACCAGAGGGGGAAAAAGCTGGTACAGTCTTGAAAATCTCACCCAGCATTTGTTGACCATTGACAAGGCAGTCAAGAGGAGATGAGACGCCAACTCTTGGTGTTCTTAGACCCAGAAATCCCAAGCTGCACTGCTAAGCAACACTGCCTAGACAACTAAGCTCCTTGCCCCCAGGAGTTCCTTAATCCATTTCCAGGCGTTGGGCCTTGAAGCAACCGGACAATCTCATGCTAAGGACTTACTTTCCCTCCCACGCACCCTGTACAGAATCAGCCATGAAGGCTTGCTTTTTTGTGCTCGTTGCTCATACTCTTTTCTCCTTGATCAGCTCCCACCTCTCAACCTCCTGCAAAAGATGCAAATGCACCTAGAACTGATAAACTTGGACTGCATTCCTGTCTACAGAATGGGCAGATGTGGGAAGCAAATGTCATGGAGACCTCTGAGGTCATCCCTAAGACTCAGCAAGAAGGCAAAAGGGACCTCAACTGCCAATTCTATGACCTCCTGTGGGTCTGGTTAATACCACATAGCATGGTGACACTGATATTTCTCAGACCTGGCCATAGATGGATAAGGCCTAATAGCAATGTCACCAAATGTTACACCCCTTTTATGCTTGTTCACAGGCATCAAAGAATAAATTAAGAGGAAATTCATACAGCAAAGTGGCCCCAGAGCGTGGTCTATGTCTGGAGCACCCAGGGCGCCAACCGGGACCCTGAGACTCTCAGCTGGTGCTGAATCCTCGCAGCACACTGCTGTTGTTTAAAGGCAGAAATGCTTCAGAAAATAAGGCAAAGAATTCCAGTTCAAAGCAGAATGCTTTGTTAGTTTTAAAATCTTCAAAATTAAAATTCTGCCTATCCAAATCTAAATACAGCTGTGTACTGTGGTGCACATCTGTGATCCTGGTATTCTGGGAGCCTGAAGCAGGAGGATTGCAAGTGTGGAGCAGCCTCCCAAGTTAGTCCATGTGCCTCAGCATCACAGAAAGCAGATCCTCACTAATCCTGTACACGTTTATGAGTTGTATAATTCCACAAAGCTGTTGGGCTTTCTTGCCTATCTTTAACAAGAAATAAAATCAAAGAACCAGTTAGAACTCTTTCCACCTTGCCATGCTGTAGAAGTGAAGGAGAGGCCACTTTAGAAATTACTGGTTTGAGGTAGGGGCGGGGGTTGGGGGGATTCCATCTCTGCTTGATTTGCCAGCCCACCCCACTGAGACAGAGATTAAGACTGGGCGGGGTGGCGTGTGCCTGTAATCCCAGTGCTTGAGAGGCTGAAAACAGGAGAATCACTATGAGTCCGATCTGTGTAGTGAGGCCCTGTAGACCCAGTACTAAATACATAAAATAAAATAAAATAAAATAAAATAAAATAAAATAAAATAAAGGTTGGCCAAATAGCTCGGGGAATTAAAGCTCCTGCAAGCAGGCACAGGGGCCAGGGTTTGATCCCCAGGCCTGCCACAGCGGCCCCACTTCCAGGACTTGCTGTGATGGTGTTTGAGACTGGGCATGGTGATGTGCCTGTAATCCCAGCTCTTGGGAAGCTGTAAACAGGCGGATCACTAGGAGTCTGATCTAGTAGTGACCCTGAACACCCTATAGACACTTCCCTAAACACAGAAAAAATAAATAAATAAAATAAAAATAACTGAGCTGATAAAATAAAAAAATAAAATATTTGAACTATGTCTTCCTGGTTTAAGGTTCTAAATGACTTCCCCAGAAAAAAGTAGGAAAAATAAAAACTAAGCTCTAAATTCAATTTTATTTTGTTTGGAATTATCCTATTTTGAGAAAAATTCACTTTCATCCTATGTATTTTTGCTGCAGCTACTCCTGACAGCTGACACTGACTGATTAAATCTACTTAGACCATGTGTGGTAGATTTTTAAACACATTTATACATATCTTCATAATAAATCCAAAAAGGTAGATATAATATTTATTCAAGTTTTATAGATGTGTGTAAACTGAGGCACAGGATGTTCACATAACTTGCTCAAGGTCAGGCAACTTTCAAGTTAATTTAATTTGGCTTGAAGGCTGCCCTATATTCTGAAGCAGACAGCAGCAAAAACAGCTACCATGCCCTTGAAGATGTATGTTTGGTATAAAATGCACATTCTATTTTGATGACTTGTATGAAGACAGGAATAAAATGCTTCACTGACAACTTTTTAAATATTCATTACACATTGAAATAATATTATGGCTATACAGTTTGGGGTGAAAAAAATGTTTTAAATTTATTTAACCTGTCTGTTTTCTTCTTTCTTAATGTGACCATTAGAAAAATTAATTCTGGGCCAGTCAGATAGCTCAGCATACTAAAGCGGCTGCTTAGGCAGAGCGCAGCTACCTCGGTTGGATCCCCAGCATGCCATGCCAGCCCTGCCCCAGGGGTGTGCTGAGAGGGTGATTGAGACTGGGCGTGGTGGTGCACCACGCATTTGGGAGGCTGAAAACAGGAGTATCGCTATGAGTCAATCAACATAGTAGCCCTGTAGACCCTGTACTAAAAACTTAAAAAAAAAGAAAAATTAATACAGCAGAGTGACCTCTATTTGTGTCTCACATTATACCTCTATTGGACCACGTGCTCACTAGAGCTTGAATTTTTCACCATGTTGCTCTCCCCTCCAAAGGAAAGTGTTTATAACTGTTCATGCGTATGAGAAAGTGCAATCTGTTTTCATTGCTTGCGTCATTTGTATGTGAGGAAATAGAGGCTTGAAATAGTTAAGACCCAAAGTTAAACATTAGCCCTGCAACAGTCTCCCAAGCTGGTGAGAACAAAAGCTAGCACTCCGCTCGCTCGCTCGAGGTGGCTGGTTGGACCTGCTCTCCCAGCCGCACTGCAGGCTCAGAGCTCAAGAAGTTCAGCGCCTGTCCGAGGCTGAATGTCTGAGCAAAAGCCAAACATGGGCTTTGCTCGTGCCTCTCTTCTTGCTTCTGCGCAGACAGAACACAGCAAAGTGGGAAGGATGTCAGCCTTTGCTTAAGGCTTTTTAAGGGTTGTTTTTATAGAAAAAATCTTGTAATTATTTAATAATAATCATTGGGCTTTCCTTACCATGGGGAAAAAGAGTCATGCGATGGGCCCATCTTTGAGAACTTGGCTATTCATCAGCTCTAGTTATGACTCAGCGTTCAGGCCATAATTTTTACATTTTCCTCTGAAAGAGTCCCTAAGCTGGTGAGTTTGTGAAATGTGAGCTGCTCCGCAGGTGCCACCCCAAAGAACAGGACTTGGCAGTGAAGCCGAGGACGTTCTTGTACTTTCTGCTGAGCTCCAGGTCCACTCTACCCTCCTCCAGCTCAGAGAAGCTGACGTCCTTGCTTGTTTACTTCACTCCCCAGCACAGGCCACTTTTCTCTACCGTCCTGCCCACCTGGGGAAAGTCTATTTAAAGAGTCACTTAATGTCCTGAACACTTCCCTGTGTGTCTAATGCTCACTTGCCATTGTCACCCTCCGGAGTCTCTCTCTCCACATTCTCACTGTGCTCCTGTCCTCTCTCTAATTTCTCTTTTTCCCTCACAACCTGCAAGGCAAGAGGCCGTGACACTGGCAGTCACACTGGGAGGTGCTAAAACCATCCCTCTACCCAGCAGCTCCTTCTTAATGAGGATTAAGTGTTCCTCCCTTGTGTCCCAGCGCTGGGCAGCTGTCCCTGAGCCATTTAGGATCAGCTGGTGACTCCTGGGAAAAGTACTTGGGAGAGAACTGAGGTCCTTCCTTCTTATGCATAGGGCTGTGTGTTACTCATATAACCTCTAAATGCAAATTCACCTATCACTCCACCATTTCTCGTCATGAACATGATCTTTCTTGAATCACTGTGTTTGACCTTTCTAATGACCGCATTCCATGTGGCACGGGGGCCAGGGGTCCCAAAAAGCAGGAGACTCTCGCTCTGCTACAGACTCACTGGGTGGCATTGGTTATATCACTGAATCTCTCTGAGTCTATTTCTGTAATAAAATTAAAGGTTCAGTTGGGTGATTCCTAGAAGCTTTGCTGTTCTACAAATCTATGATCCATGAATATTCCAGATCATCTCCAGTAATTAGATTTCACTTCCCAAAATGTTTATTTCCTGTGACTGACTGTGGACTTCACCCTCCGGATACCCGCGGTTTCCACCATGACCAGGTCCCCTTCCACGATGACTAACATAACTCCGTCCCAGACTCTAGGACAATGTCTAAGTTATATTATAGCTGCACAGAAGCAACCAATAAAGTTTTAAAAGAAAAACTTCAAGGGGAGAAAATGCATAATTTGGTAGTTTACAGGAGACTAGACTGTAAGTATATGAATTTTATGTATTCCTTGTTTATCTCTGTTTTCTGGTTTCTTGGCTGAAAGGAAGGAGTGTTTGCACCTCTTGAGCACTTCTACAGTGACTGTGAAGTCCTCAAAACATGCCCTTCTGTCCCAGTCCTCTCTACTTCCCCTCCCCCATTGTATGCCTGGCAGCCAGGTCACCAACACTAACTCCATCCCTCCTCGACCTGCCAGCTCCCTTGAGTCCAACTGGACTAAGTACAACCCACTGAGCTCTGGGAGTCAAGGCTACCTACATCAGGCTTCCACAGGCCTGGGCAGCCTTCCCTACACCTGTCCCCTAAACACAGGACCCAGGACTCTCTCACACAGCCGATAAATCAGGTATCATCTATACCACGTCACTGTGCTCTTTGCATAGCATTTACTATATTATAAGTTATCTAGAGATTAAAAATACACAGGATGATATGTGTATTATTTGCAAATACCACCTGCTTTTACATAGTGAACTTGAGCATCCAAGATTTGGGCGCTGAAGGGTTCTTCTGGAACCAAACTCTCACAGATGACAAGGAATAATTTACTATTCCTAGCATTTCTATTGTGTGAACAAGAGTCTCCTCGCCTCACTCAGCACCAGGCCAACAAGCATCCCTGTCTCAGTTGGGTGAACTTAGGTTGCTAAGGCACCTAGGCTTCATGCCTCAGCTTTTATACTCAAGCCTACCAGAACAACATGTTCTTTGTGCATAAGGCTAACTTTTAGGGTTTCATTTTTAAGCCTCTTTGTGTTAAAGTGAACCAATTTAACCTCAAACATATAAGGATCACATTCTAAAGTGAGCATGAGAGTATAGTTCAGACTGGCCTTGAGCTCACTTGGTGGCCCAGGCTGGCCTTGAACTTGAGGTGATCCTCTCACCTCAGCCTCCCAAGTACTAGGGCTAAAGGCATACGCCATGACAGCTTTCCTTCTTAAGCAGAGCTCTCAACAGGAAATTCTGATGGATTTACTCTTTTTTTTTTTCTACTCTTCCTCCCTGATACATTCATCATTTGGAGAATTTAATATTTGACTTCTAGAAAAATGAAAATATTCTATAAAAATTTTACCATGATGGAAAGAGAAAGAGACTAGGAAGGAGACTGAGAAGGGAGAGGGTAATGGTACAATGGGAACAAATACCAGCTGGTACCAAACTCCACCCAGAGCAGGTGTCCATGTAGCCGGGCCAGTGCCAGGAGAGCCACAAGGGTCAGACCTACTTCCAGGGTGTCTTGGGCCTTACCTGGAAATTTGTACTTTGAAAGATAAGTCTTGCTTTTATGATAGAGATATTACTGTAAAACAATAAAACTGATTTTCGTCAAATATGGGGTTAGCATCCCTAATGCAAAAATCCAAAATCCAAAATGCTCCAAACAAAATGCTCTTGAGTACTGACATGAAATCAGAAATAAAACCTTCCACACTGTGGGACTTTATTTGTAATAGTGTTCCACAGTGAATATATCTTACTGTGTATTTCAAATGTATACTAATAAAAATATATTGAATTTTATTTTAAAACAAAATTATTTTAAAACCATTACCCTCAGATGGTGTGCCTGGTCCCAGTGATTTTGAGTAATGTGTGTTCAGCCGATCACATTGGAGAATTCATCACCAGGCCGGTGAGGGAAATGAAGCTGAACTAGGTGAGACTGCAGAGTGTCTAATCACTGTCATTCAACATGAACACTGCAGCTCACAGTGGTGAGCCTCAGTGGGCTGTTGGTATCACTGGAAGCTCTAAAAGGTTTGCCATCATTGTTAGGGGCTTCATTCCTGAGGACTCATGTACTTAGGAACCCACACTTTATAGTCTCTACCACAGCGTTTCTCTGATATAGCAAAAGCAAAGGACAGCCACATTTCCTCTTCCTTTTTCTCTCTTCAAGGTGAAATTATTATTTTTCCCTCAACCTCAAAAGCTTTCACCATTGGAGAGCTGACAAGATAGCTCAGTGGACTAAGCTCCTGCTTAGGCAAGTGCAGGGACCGGATTCGATACCCGGCACCACATGTCACATCAGTCCTGCCCCCGGGCCCGCCAAGCCAGCACACAACTGTAATCCCAGCCCCGGGGAGGCTGAGACAGGAGGAACACAAGCCCAAGCTGCATAGTAAGGCCCTGTACCAGATACATAAAATAAAATTTTTTAAAAAGCTCTCAGCATTGGTAGATAGACTTGCCTCAAACTGAGCATATTGCTTGTCATTTATCTTGATTAGATCCTTAAGCAACTATAAGAATGCCAGTTAAAATCTTCCTCCAACATTCCATCTGATTTTGCTCTAGCCTGGCAATTCCTCTCTTCAATTCCATCTAACTGATAAACAGCACCTGACATCTGGATAGGAGAAATAAGGTTTATTGGCGGCACCAGCTCAGTGCACTGCAACCTCCTGACCTGGATTCAGGATTTCAACAAAGTGGTGGGTAGAGGTTCACTCAAGCCTATTTCTTGCCCCTAATCTGGAGTAGTTTGGAGCTATTTAAAAAACTTGCTTTAAAAATGTAAGATTATCAAAGGCAGAAATTATAAACAAAACTTCGCTTTCAGTTCTAAAATATTCCACTCAAGTTGGAATTTCCTGCCAAGTTTCCTTCTTGAATATTTTTCTTATTTGTTGCATGATTTTCAACTGATTTTATATTTGGTAGTGGTCCTCAGGAGTCTTGAGACAATAGATATTTTACCAGAAAAAACTACATAATTGATTAAAATTTCATATTAAAGGAATTATAGTAATGAAAGAGATGTGATTCAGAATGTGATTTTGATCATCAGATGAAGGACAGTGTAAGACTAGCTTACTGGGTGTTACGGTTTGTATCTAGAGGTGTCCCTAAAGCCTCATGTAGTCACAGGGTGGTTTCTAGAGTTTGTAACTTATTCATGATCCAATCCTAGGATTATGTATGAGAGCACTACACCTCCCTGAGGGTGGGCACCTGCGTACAATATGAGGGATAGGAAGAGGCTTGCTCCCTGCTGCTCCTCCCTTTTTGGTCTTATTGCATTTGCTGTTTTCCGCCATCATGAACTGCTGCCCTCTGCTATGTGCCACTCTGTCTCGGAGCCAGTCAAGTATGGACTGAAACCTCCACAAACTGTGAACTAAATAAACCTCTTCTTCCTTAATTCTGGGTGTCAGGTATTTTGTCTCAGCAACAAAAGGAAAGTAATCAAGACACTGGGAAAGGTAAGTGACTGATCAGTCAGAGTTCTTTAGATGTAAGTGACAGAAACCCAACTCAAACAATTTAAACAAAGTGGTTGTATATTGCCTTATGTATCTGGAATATTTATGAGTGGATCTGCACAGTGACGCAAAGTTAGGAGTTTTAATATATGATCTCCATTTCCTGGGTCAGTTTTCCTCTAAAAATTTTCTTTTCTTAATTCTTTCCAGTTTCAATAGGCTTCCTTTAACAGCTAGGGGATATTGGCTGTTACAGATCACATGCTTTTGGCTTAGAAATCTTAATGGGGGGAAAAAAATCTCATTTTCCCAGTGTGTATATCAATCAGTTCTCACAGCTATCCTTCTAGATAAATGTTTAGTTTAGTTAAAAAAAGATTTTTTCTTTCAACATTCACCCACTAACCAACTCCTGTCCAATACCATATCGAAAGGACTGAGTGGTGATGGGGTGGGGTTCCCATGACCTTTTGAGGTGGGAGAGTGGGCAAGTGGCTGACTGTGTCCTCTACTTCCCCATCGGTCTGGTCTGTGCAGTGGTTGGACAGCACGGCCCTGGGCTGGGAGCCAGTGACATTCTGTGGGATCTTCATCAGTGCCTCCGCTGGGGGCCTTCGAGGCTTTCACGCCTTGTGTCTGACTGCAGTCTTCTGCCGGTCCACTTCTGCATTTGCTTCCTACAAATGACATCACAGCTAGTGGCTTAAAACAATACAATTGTACTCTCTTATGGTTCTGGAAATCATAAGTCCAAAATAATTGAGGGTGAAGAGAGAATGCTAACATCAAGATGTCAGCAAACCTGCATTCCTCCGAGGGGCAGGGCATGGGAAGCTCCACTGGGAGCAGCGGGGCAGCGGGAGGCACACAGCATCACCGATGAAGAAATTACTGGGATCCGATCAAACTTCTAAATCTACTTACCAGGTTACAGGAAATACCACAGATCACCGACACTCGCTAAATAAAACCTCAAGGACTCAACCAACCAAATCCAGTATGTGGGAAATTCTACAGGACAAGCCATTCACTTTCATCAACAGGTATCAAAATTAAAAAGGAGACAAATGTGACTTAGATGGATGAGACTTATGAGACACATCACTTGTCAACTCTGATTGAAAACAGATAGAAGCATGTTTTGGAGAAGATAACCAATCACCCTTTGTTTGCTGGACACTGTTCTTGCTTTCTCACAGGAAGCAGACTGTTCTTTGCTCTAAACTAAGTAAATGGAGAAAAACAAGCGACCTGGCTCCAGAGATTATAAGAGGAGATCATGGATTCAGTGTGGACGGGTGAATTCTCAGAGCACTAATGTTTGAAATGATGGTTGGAGAGTCTCCATTTCATATTGCTGAGAGCTCTGTCCACCCTGATCAAAACTCAGTCGATTATCTCTTGCAGCTTATTTTGGACAGAAAAATTCACATACCACATTTCTATCTGGGAAAGCTGCAAGTACCCTGCTAAGTTTCAGATCAGGGACCCAGAGGGACGACCGGGCTGTCATCCTCAAACAGGATTTGCTTTGTTCAGGAGCACCCATTCTTTCAAAGTGCTGACTGGGACGTGATGGAGCAGAAGCAGGTGGTACCTCCTTTTAGACCAAATATTTCCGGCAAATTTGGTTTGAACAATTTTTTCCTTACTTTACTAATGAGCCTGTCTTGCTCACTCATGATGACAGTGCCATGAGGAACTCCAACCGATGTGAATTCACAGGTTTTGAGGACGTCAGTCACCATTCAGTGGATGAAGAAGAGTGTGTCCAGTCCTCAGCCATGCATTCTGCTTGTGCTGACACTTGGTGCATGGAAAACTTGTCGCAAGCTCTGGATAGAATTCACCATTTCATCAATGTCTGGAAGGTAATTTTCTTTCTTGGAGTTATGTTTTTAGATGGAATATTTTGTTCTTATAATCTACAATAGAGGAAGGATATTGAGGGTTTTGTATACAGTTGCTTCCTGTGATTTGACTTAAATAACGAGGAGACACTTGCTGGCTAACCAAACTTGTAAATAATCCTTACACATATTAAGTAGAGATAGAATGTATAATATTTTTCTTGTTGTTTACAGAAAATAATTTGTCTTTCAAGTAGAATGTCTTAACTATGCTTATTTCTCTCTGAACCACATTACCTATACTTTTAAGTTCCAGCTTACATAGTCTTCAGGGAAACCCCAAAAAATAATAACAATTTTTAAGAAATCTACAGAAAGCACATCTATTATAGTTCTATTGCCTTAATTAACATTTTTCTTTAATAGGATAACACATAAAGTACATATTAGAAATCATTTTAGGGGCAGAGTTTTTCAAACTACTTTTATTAAAATTGGTTACCAACTTATTTAAGTAGTTACCAAATAGCACATTCTTCTTCTGTTTATGTTAGTATCATTTTTATGCAAAGGATTTGAAAAGCAGCCATGATCATCTAAGTAAATTACAATGGCACAATCTTAGTAAAATCTAATCTTAGTGAAGCTATCTAGGATTAAATCTAGAATGATTTAAGCTTTATAGACATTTAATAAATTATCTTTTTATCCTTTTTGGATACTCCATTTCATTAGAAATGTGACTTTTCCAAGGCTTTAGCCATTGGTTGTTATTTTCTCAAATATCTAAGTTTGAAGTATGAAAACCTCAAAATAAAATGTTATATACACTCACATGTTTTTCTGAGAGGTATATATGTTTCTCTTAGTGCCTGGAACTTGTTTGAAAACAAAAAGCCATATTAATATCAAACTTATAGAGAATTCTGACATGTCTGAAATATGTTTATATTCATAGTTTTATTTTCAGTGTTGTTCTTGCCCGTAGGGCACTTCAGTATGTAGAATAGTCATGAAAGGCATTTATCTGTAATGGAAATCACTTGGCCCACACTGGAATTCTTT
>NDGN011441963.1:0-12883 GCA_002564285.1 Tympanoctomys barrerae
ATAAGCGCTTCCCTGGTAAGTGCAAGGACCTGAGTTCAATCCCTGGTTCTGCCAAAAAAAAAAAAAAAAAAAGAAAAGAAAGAAAGAAAGAAAAGAAAAAGAAAGGAAGGTCAGTCAAATGTTTATGTTTAGCATAAAAGGGGCAGAAGACATCTTTGCCCACAAGGCACCACACAGTCTCTCTCACTTTCTAGGCCCGTCAGTGACCCTCAGCCTCTGAACTTCTAGATAGAAACCTAGATAGGACTGTGTGGTGATGCCCAAATGGGCTTTCCCCGCTTTAGAGCTGGGGGTAGGGCCTAGAGAAGCAAGAAGGAGAAGAGAGGAAGTGGTAGCTACTGAGACTTCAACAAACTCAGAAGCGTGAGCTGGGAATGCAGCTCCATGGTAGTGTGCTTGCCCGGGCAGCATAAAAACAAAATGTAAGACTCAGAAGCGCTTGGGCAATGGCTTGTGTTCCTGTGTGGGTGGGTACACACATGTGACAGAGGAAGGGGAAAAGCTTCAGTGCAAGAAGGGCAGATGCTTTTTTAAGCCTGGCAAATCGCCAAATTGTGACCAAAAACATAGTACACCCCATCTGGGTGAGAGACAACTGAGAAAAAAGAAACCCTCCAAAAAGTAACCAGCTGCCACACTGCTAATACTGAAGTGAAATTTTACCTGGCAAAGAAAAAAAAAAAAAAAAAAAAAAAAAAATTCATTCTGTCATAAAAAGTGAATTCTAAATCAGTTTAGGGAGACATTTAACAATGGAACTGGGATGCTCTCTCATTTATTATCAAAGACAAAGTTCTCAGCAATCTGGACTTGTCATTAGAGATCAGTTTGTGGAAGGCTTGCCTGACATTGTTCAATGTCATTCAGTGTCTCTCTGAGCCTCACACCTATGATCCCAGCACTCTGGGAGGTTGAAGCAGGAGAATCAAAAATGTCAGCACACGCTAGACAATTTAGCAATTTATTGAGATCCTTCCTCAAAAATAAATAAATAAATAAAATTAAAAAATAAAAAGGGAATGGAGATATAGCTTAGTGTGAAGATCCAATACCATCAAAAAAATAGTGTGTTTGTGGATGTCTGTTGATATCATCCTGTCTTCTGGCCTGACAAGCCATAAACAATCCAATTGTTAACTGATTTCCATTCTGTAAAGAGACAGACATGGTGGAGACAGACACGGGACCTCTGATGCCTACCCACTCTGTGAGGCTGCCCCACCAAGGTTGTCAACAAGCTGCAGGAGGCAAACTGGATCCAAATTAACAGTGCCACAACACTTAGACATAGGAATGAATGAGTGAGAAAAAAATAGTGAAAACATGAAACATACATACCCCCTTGGTATTTTAAGTGACTCTAAAAATGTTTTCATTTCCTCCATCTAAAAAGAAACTGTTCCAATACAGAGCTAGTCCCA
This sequence comes from Tympanoctomys barrerae, assembly GCA_002564285.1. Taxonomy (NCBI): domain Eukaryota; kingdom Metazoa; phylum Chordata; class Mammalia; order Rodentia; family Octodontidae; genus Tympanoctomys; species Tympanoctomys barrerae. The sequence goes on from NDGN011441963.1 coordinate 1,422, forward strand.
GCTTACAGACATCCCAGGAAAAACCCTGAACTTTGAACTGCAAAGAAGAGGAGGGGTGTCCTAGACGATAGATAAATTAGTGTTTTCTCCAGGCAGCCATCAGCACCTCCTAAAAGAAACCCATCTGGATACATCTTCCAACAGTTTTTGAAGTATTCCTATAGCCTGGCTTTGCCTAATAAAAAGAAAAGATGGGTTAACCTCATTTTTTATAAGTCTACTTCCAATACATTTTCCTATTTTTTTCTCCAAGGTAAGTACATTTGAAATTCTTAAGAGGTCTTAAAAAAAAAATAGCACTAAATCCTTTAAGTCACTAATCCCAAATCTTCCATGTTTGGAGATAATTTCCTTTATGAAAAGAAACCCTCACCTGGTCCAGTTTCCCTCTCAAACTTGCTACTGGAACAAAGAGTTCTCTCATTAGACTCATCCCTGTTGCTGAAGTAGTAAGTGTCTCAGAAAGCACGTTTTGCTTTAGCCTCAGCGTAGTTTTGGCTGCCATTTTCTTTGGCTTAATCTCCTGGCTTCTCATCTGGGTAAGCTCCAGCTGAGTTAGACCTAGTGGGTAGAAAACAGGAAAGAGGTTCCTATGCAAAAGAAAGGGCTAACTACAACCAGGTCAGCTCTGCAGATGACAGGCAGCCTCAGGGACAGCCTGTCCCTGGAAACGTTCAGATGGGACTGCCTTCCTGGCTTCATCAAAGGACTGCCTTGTGATGGCTGCACCGTAAGACCAAATGACTCCAAAGATCCTATCGAAGATTCACTCACAGTGCCTGTAACAATAGGAGGGGCTATCAGGACACATGAGAAATCCTTTATTACTGTTCTTTCCTTCCTTCATCACACAAGTCTCTCTTCTGCCCTGCAATGAGAAATAAGAACATTTCACACTTTATTTAAGGCTCCATTTCCCTTGATCTCACTTCTGTGGGTAATGGCAGAGAAAATCATTTGCCTGGGTAATTAAAACTCTCCATTGACAAGACACATTAGCAGCTGCAACATGAACTAGTATTAGAAATAAAACTTATTTATTGAGCATTTACTATGGATCCTACAGTGTCCTGAAGATTTTACATGTAGATAATCTTTAATCCAACAATCTAAAAAGTGAAATATCATTCTTACCATTCTTACCTGGATAATGCAACAAAGACAGAGATATGTTTGCCCAGTGTCTAGACTCATAAACCACATGCTGGTAAATCAGTTCTCAAAAGTAAATCAGTAAGTCCTGATTTATCGCATTTGCTGATTTCTATATTATAAATATTCTCACTGTGGCCAATCAATGTCTCCGATTTTGGAGCTAGAAAAGCTATGCAGAGCTGGTACCCAAGTATGTGTATGAGCCAAGTCCAGCATCCTGTGCTTGAATCACAAAATCATACTGTCTAGCTTGCAGTCCTTTCTACTGTTGCTCCTCCTGGTTAAAAAGAAGGAAGACAAATATTCCTCTTCCTGAAGGATGTCATCCTCCAACAGCCGAAAGGCAGAAGAGAAGACAGGGATAGGAAAGGGGTTGTGGAACACAAGTCTGAGAAAGTCTGTTAATTCTCTCTCTGCAGGGTCCCAATTGTTAACCAGTCAGGAGATAAAAGGAAGGAACAACTCAGAAATTCAAAGTGATTAATTTCTATCTCAGAGAGATGGAAAAATTATAACTCAGAATCCCCCCAAAATGATTCTAGGCCCGTGTTGCTCTTTCCATTGTTGTCTATGGGTTTCTGTTCCATCCTTCCAACCCCCACATTCCAACACCATCCTTTCTTTTTGTGGCTGGAGTGAATATCTTAACTTAGTGTAAATTGGAAGCATGTAGGGTTTTGTTTGTTGTTTGGAAATAACTTTTTTCCCAGTGCTGCAGATTAACCCTGGAGCCTTATAAACCCTAATTAAGTATTCTATCACTGAGTTACACCCTCATTTTTAAGTTGATAGATTTGTACCTCCAAAAGTCAAGATTTTTAGTTACTCTTTAACAACAGGAAAATCTAAGGGCCAGCCAAATAGCTCAGTGGATTAAAGCACCTGCTTAGGCAGACACAGGGGCAAGGAGATCAATCCTCAGATCTGCTGTGCCAGCCCCAGCCCCAGGGCATGCTGAGACAGCGATTGAGGCTGGGCATGGTGGTGTGTGCCTATAATCCAAGCACTTGGGAGGCTGTAAACAAGAGGATCACTACAAGTCCGATGTACACAGTGAGACCCTGTACACCCTGTCCTAAATAAAAAAAAGAAGAAGAAGAAGATCTGACCCAAAATCTCTACATAGGTCAATGAAGAGTGTAGCTACCACTTTTAGAAGGGCTTGTACCTTCCTGTCCTCTAGTTTTCCACAGTCCTCACCACTCCCTATGCCTTATGCATTTACAGTACTTTGAAGTTCCTAAACATTGTCCACTGCACTTTAGGCCTACAAGTAGCTCCAAGTGCTTCATGGTTCTAGCTATAGAAAACTGGTCAAGCAAAACATTACATGGATCCTCCTACACAACAAACACACACACAAATAATTCCCTATGCACAAACACACACAAAAAATTTCCACCCTGCCCCTTTACTAATACAAAGCTCTTGGTAAACTCAAAGCCCATCTGTATGGGTGATCAGATCACCACATTTCTGAAAGCACCATGGCTCTGCCACGGGAGGCACAGTTCTCTTTAGAAAACACGCTGTCCACAGGGCTCCAGGCACTTCCTCTTGTTAGATAGCTGCCTGAGGTCACCACCAATAAATTACTGGTTTAAGGAAAACAATGACAAGCCTTTTCCATGGCGAACAGGGTTTGTTCACTCAATTATTTCCTCAAGTCATGCCCTCTTTCCCAGCTTGACACCATAATTTTTGAGGCAAGAGTACTGAGTCTGTTGTTACTACTCTTCATAGCCACAATGCTGCACAGCACCTGCCACATGAACACACAAACTTTGAGAACCCTTCACTCTTGTGGCAGTGGAATTAGTCAAGTGGTGACCGCTGTATTGTTAACTAAGTGGCTGCTTACCAGGGCAATCCTGAATTGCCTGTTTGTGTTTACCAGTCTAGCTTTCTTCCTTTGAGTAGAAAATTTTGTTGACCTTCACTGACTGCTGTAAAACTTTGGTAAGAATCACTAACAATCTCATATTACTGAAGATAAATCTTATAAAAATTTAATATAAGATATATTTAGGGTAAAAATGGTTCCCAGAAAACCACTAATAATTTTCTTGAAATAGAGCTGCAAGAAGGATATATATATATATATATATATATATATATATATATTTGGAAAATGAATATATATATACATATATATATATATATATATATTCATTTTCCAAAGTTATTTTTTACCTGTATGCCCTGGAGACAGGCTTAAGGAAGGAGAAAGGGGCTTGGGTGTGGTCAGGCAGGGGACCATTTCTCCAATGCAACACCAGGTTGGAAATAGCTGACATTTGATAGCAGCGTCTGCTTGAGATTTATATCCCTCGGGTAGAATTACAGGCCTCCATGTCCTTTGGGAAATGTCTTTTTTTTTTTTTTTAATCTAATCACTTGAGAAAACATTAATTTTATCCCTTTGAGTATCCTCTATTACCATCAAGGAATTTTTTTTTCTTTTCTTCTTTCAGAAACAAGAATGGACAAAATTTTTTTTGTTTTAATGTGAAAGGGCAGGAAGGGAAGAAGTAGGCCTTCTCTATATATTCTGAAAGCCTTTCACTGAACAGGCAAGTTCTGTATATTCTGAAGGCCCTTAAAGTCCCTCCCTCCTTCCCTCCAGCAGCAGAAGCAGAACTAAGCTCTCTCCCAGACTGACTCCAGGCCTAATTTGGGACAGAGTACAGCTTTCCATCACATACATAGATATACACACACGCACGCTCACACAAATCAACCAGCTGCCGAGCAAGCAACAGGAGGTGGCAGAATGCTTGCCACTGTGTCACTGGATTTGTAAGCATCCCCTTCAAATTGTGGCCAAGACTGGTTATTCCCTGGGCTAAAGCCAGCCTGAGAACTTGGGGACCCTGCCAAAGCCCTGACAGCCTTTAAAGCTGCCTCTGCTGCCGAAGCCACACAGAAGAGTCATTAATTCTTTAAATAAAGGCTTTGTAAATGACTGGGGAGCCATTATTTGTTAGCAGTGGGCTAGCTCTAGAGCAGTTATGGGTGTGTTCACCTTAAGGAACCTAAAAGACTTATGGGAGAGAAGTAAAGGCATACGTGCATTTAAAAGTAGAATAACCTCACAAGGGATGACCCTTGAAGCAGCAGGTACGAGAGTGCCAAATGGCCTTCCAGACAGAGAAAGGAGCCTTTAGAGGCCACAGAAAGGGAGACACTGTGCTGTAGCAGTGCAAGCCTGGGCTTTAGAGCCAGACAGACAGGGTCCTGATCCCCACTGATGGTCACTCACAGACAAGCTTCTAACCCTCTCCAAACCTTGGTTTCCTTATCCTCAAAAAAAGAAGTGACATCACCTGTCTGGTAGACTTGTTGAGGGAACTATCTGAGGCTAGCTGCACTTACAGGCAGTCAAGGGTGCGGTTCTACTTGTTTGTAAAAGTGCATCATAGAGGAGTTGAGTATAGACACTTAGGTAGGATGAGCCTGGAAAAAATAAAAAAGAACTATTATGGAAAAGTAATCACATCTAAAGGATCCTAAGTGCAATGGTTTGAGAAGGTAGGCATTCTTATTCCCTTTTTTTCTGAATTTTTATTGACTTTTATGAATATGGAAATGCTTTCATGAATACTGTAAGAAAATTGGAAAGCATCAGAAAATACATGGTAACAGTAAAAGTCAAATCTAATGCTCCAAAGAAATCTACTAAAAATATTTCACTTTCTCCTCCCAGTCTTTTTCTAATACTATGTATTTCAGCATAATTGAGATCCCACGATAAGGTGTTGAATCCTGCTTTTTGTACTTGCTTTGAAAGTATTTTCCCACGCCATTAACAATTCTTCACAAACATCATCTGCAATGTCCTGGAATTCCTTATACCAAAAGTTCCTCAACCATTCCACTAACAGTAGATGCTCAGTGTTGTTCAGCTTCGTCACTATTCCTAATATTTCCACGAACACCTTCGTGGCATAAATCCTATCTCTTCAGAAGTTCCCTTAGGTGAAATTACTCTTTTTAAAGGCTTGCTAAATAAAAAATGCTTTCCATTGAGGCTGTTCCAACCCACACTCCCACCAATGACAGGCAAGAAACAGCTGGTCTTTTCAAATCCGAAGGCCAAATACTACCTCTGAAAAAAACTTTTCTTTTGTGCCTAACTTGATAGCCACCAAATAGCATTTCATTGTTCTTTTATCTGCTTCCTCTTAGCGGATATACTTAAAAGGATCTAGGAGATTCCAGATAAAGAAAAGCACCTTTCTTTTGTCCACCAACAATCAACAAATATTTATTGTGCTAATCATTTTTATTCTGAATGTATGCTCTCTCCTTCTGAGGCAGGTTTCGGGGAGTCCAGCTTCCACATTTTAGCCATTGTGAAGATTTCTGAGGGACCATACAGCTGAAAATTCAGGATAAAACAAATACTTCCGCCATTCCCAGGCTGCCTGGAAAGCAAAGATACAAAACCATCTGAAATTCTAGTCCTACTATCAACCTTGTGCGTCTTCTGAGGGATTTATAAAAATATGAAGGCTCTAACATTTTATTAGTGATTTGATAAAAATAAAAGTGCCTGTGGACGTTGTTGGTGCCTTCCAATTTGGCTGTTTTGGGCCATCGGAGTTCCACAGAACATTTCCCTTACAGTACAGACAAAAGTTCAGAGTGCACAAAGACCTTAGCAGGCAAACCTTGGGGTGGTGGGGGTGTCCTCAGACAGAAAAGCAAAACCGCGCTCTACATAGAAGTTGCCCAGTCTCCAGACTACGTGCGGAACTCGTCCAAAATGTGTGGTTTTATGGCTTTTGACACAGAAAAGGAGGGTACTTTCAGGGCGCGGTCCGAGCCAGTCCTCTCTGTGGGACCGTCCCAGAAAGGACGCGCGCACGTAGGGCGCAGGCTGCCTCGGCGCACCCCTGGCCTAGCCGGCGGACACCCCCACTTGGCCCCAGCCCGGCCCCCTGCGGTCCCGGGGCGGTCCCCGCACTCCGCGCTCCGCCCCACCCTGCCCCGGCTGGGCGCCGACGGGAAGTGGCGCGAGGCTGGGAAGCTCCGTCTGGGCGCCCGCTGCAAACCCCAACCCGTCTGGGACAAGTTTAACTGTCCAACCCCGTCTCCACCTTGCTCCGCTCCGCCCCTCTCAGCAGCTTAATTTCTCGTCCGTGTTCGTGCACGTCCTCTGCACAAAACCGTGGAAGGCACCTTGACGTGGAGCCCGAAGATTTGGGTTCAAGCCAGGCTCAGTGCCCCTGGCCACACCAGGCACTTGGTTCCTGGAGACCTGGCTCCTGTGCCCTCTGCGTGCAGCCTTTGTTCGGTTCAGCGCAGGAGCCCCGTGCCTACAACAGTGAACGGCCTGGGGTGTCGCGTAGATGTCTGTTGACTGAATGCTTGCCCATAACATTATCGCCCACGAGGTGCAGTGCGAGAAAACAAGGGATTCTCTGCAAGTTCCTGGTCTTCTGTTACCAAAAAGTTCTGGTCACTAAATTTCTCTTTTCGAGCACACTGAAATCCCCTCCCTCCCCCAATTATTACCAATTGGTTACCACTATTGAAATATGCATCTCTTCCATCTGTCTCTATGATTGTTCCAAATCTTACTTTCTTCTGAAAACTTGTCTTGATTGTACACTCCTGATCCTGGTACACATGTTGCCTGTTCATAGTTACAGTTGTGGTCCAAAGAATTTTTCTTTTCTGCCTTTTGAAACTGAGTCTTTTTATGTCGTTCAGTACCTTGAACTATGTAGCCCAGGTTGGCTGCAAACCTGAGCTCCTTCTACCTCAGCCTCCCAATCCTGGGATTACAGGGTTTGGAATGGAATTAGACGCTGGGCCCTACTTCCAACATTGCCGCCTACTGGCTGGGCTACTCTGCCAGCTCACTTCCCCTCGCTGGGCCTCAGTGGCTCCATTTCTACCATTCCCAGGTGTGGAATTTCATCCACGTGGGCCAGGATGAATGCTTCACGCAGAAACTCATACTTTCCACAGTCCTCCAAGTGCACCCCGCTTTCCGCAAGTTTTGAACTGGGACATCCTACTCCGCCAGGGAGCCACGACGTGACCAAACTGTTTCGCAGAGGCGCCCCACGCCTCTCACCTCGCCGTTCCGCCCCAGAGCCCTCCTCCCGCCTAGCCCACCCCGCTCCCCACCCCAATCTTTTACCCCGCCCTCCCCTCCCGCCCCGCCCGAACTGCGCATGCGCCGCTCTGCGAGCGTGTTTTTATAAAAGTCCGGCTACGTCCAGAAACTTCAATTTGCTGGCTGCAGCAGCAGGTAGCAAAGTGACCTCGACAAGTTGCGTGCTCGGGTAGCCACTTCGGCCGGAGAGTAAACTGTTACCATGGAAGGAATCAGTGTAAGTCCAGTTTCAACCTGCTTTGTCCTGATCGCTCAAACGCTTAAACTTAGAGCCCAGCCCCTCTGCGTGCGGGCAGAAGCGACCAGAACATTGGAGGTCCCGGTGTCCCGAAGAAGGGGCGCGGAAAGAAGTTTCTGGGATCATGGTTATTTAGGGAGTGTGAATCGAATGTTTTTCTCTTTGAGGAGGACAGATTGGCACTAGGGTTTTGGTGGGTGCCTGTTGCCCCGAGATGCCGCGGCGCGAGGCTGGAGCGCTGTTTGCAAACAACCTCCTGTGCGCGCGTGCGGAGAAGGCGCGCGCTGCGCTGCAGGGCTCCGACCCGGGATCTTCCCCCTGCGAGGTGGGGTTTCTTGGAGTGAGTTACATTCTCGGAGTTTAAAAGCCGGGTTCTGCACCCCTGGACTAAACTCCCAGAATGAGACCACGTACCAGGTGAACTAGCAAAGGCGCCTTTCTGATCTTGCCGTTGACCGCGCCTTTGCTGAACTCCGTGCGGCGGGCGGAGCTGTGCCAGCCTCCCGGCACGGAGGGCAGAGGGCGGGAAAAGCCTTGAGGGGTCTTGGCAGCTGCTGGGAATTAGCCGGGAGCGCTTGGCGCCCCGGGGAGCGAGAGGGAAGACTGCCTGCGTTCCCCGCGGCAGCAGTGGACCCGGAGGTTTAGGAGTTTAGATCTTGGCCCGGGTGGGAGGAGTATAAACAACTACCGTGCAGCTGCAGGCCAGGAGGTGTGCGCGGTGGGGACCTGGGGGGTCCGAGTTGTTGGTATGGCACCTGGACTGCTGGGCCGCCGCGGCGAAGACGAGCAGGTGCAAGTGGGGAGACGGTTTGGCTCTCTCCGAGACCAATTGCGGCGTGTAACCGTCGGTGGTTTCCTGAAGCCTTTTGAAACCCCCTCGCTGGGGAGGCTTTTCGTTTCCTCCCGCGGCGCGCAATTCAAAGACGCTTGCAGCGGAACCGCCCAATCTCTCTCTAGCACCCAGCGGGACCAGCCCTGTTGGCAAGCAGCCCGGGGCCGAACCCCTGAAGCAGCAGCCCGCCGGTAGGTGTGGTGGGCAGCGACGGCAAGGAGCTGGACGACCCGGCCCCGGTTTGCCCACTATCTGGAGGCTACCAGATAGATGCTCACCTCCGACCCCATTAGCTAGATCAGTGGCAGGGTGGGAAGGGACCCGGGAGAGGGAGGAAATGAAACTTGGGGCAAGACAAGGACCAAGGATTCAGCCCCGTGAACATCCCCACCCAGGAAAACGCTGCGTGCTCTAAAGGCCCAAACGCACCAAGTGTGAAACATGGGGCTGACGAGAGACCCACCTCCCACGGAGCGCCCACTTGGAGTAGAAGGTGCCCATTTGCTCAGTTCTGACCCAACCTCCCAATACCACAAGTTTTCTGCAGGGCTTGTTGTTCTTTTTCCCGACGTGTTGCCTGAAGTGCAGAATGGTTTGTATTTAAACCGGCGTGGGAAAAGCAGTGTTTTTCGCCTTAGGAGAATAACAGGGACACACACAACGTGATACTCCCTCCCCACTTCCCTTCCTTGGCTAATCTTCATACAAAAAATTAATCCCAGCCCCTCCTCACAGCCTTGCTAGATCCTACCCTCCACGGCCCCTACCCCATGCCACCTGGGAGTGGCCTCTTTGTGTGTGTGGTTTGTTTTTTTTTTTTTTCTTTCCAGTGGGCGGGGCGGAAGAGTTAGCCAAGATGTGACTTTGAAACCCTCAGGATCTCAGCACCCTTTTGTTCTAAACAAAGAATCTCATAATTGGTTCCACTAAAGAGGGACATAATGAAGTGACTGTGGGGGAAGATGGGGAGAATGGTTGTAGAATTGTATAATCTCTTGGGCCCAGACCCATTACTTAAGAATTTCTTGAAGAAAGCTGGTCTGGGTTGGGTTCAAAAACAGTAAGTGGTTTTGAAGTCCCAGAATCGTATTTTGTGAAACTTGGGCAATGCATGCAGACATTGGAAATGAATGTGCATATCCTTGCCTCTTTTGCAGATATACACTTCAGACAACTACTCTGAGGAATTGGGCTCTGGAGACTATGACTCCATAAAAGAACCCTGCTTCAGGGAGGAAAATGCCCATTTCAACCGTATCTTCCTGCCCACCATCTATTCCGTCATCTTCTTGACTGGCATCGTGGGCAATGGATTGGTGATACTTGTCATGGGTTACCAGAAGAAACTGAGAAGCATGACGGACAAGTACAGGCTGCACTTGTCAGTGGCTGACCTCCTCTTTGTCATCACGCTCCCCTTCTGGGCAGTTGATGCCGTGACAGACTGGTACTTTGGGAAATTTCTATGCAAAGCAGTCCATGTCATCTACACCGTCAACCTCTACAGCAGTGTCCTCATCCTGGCCTTCATCAGTCTGGACCGGTACCTGGCCATTGTCCATGCCACCAATAGCCAGAGGCCAAGGAAGCTGTTGGCTGAAAAGGCAGTCTATGTTGGCGTCTGGATCCCTGCTCTCCTGCTGACTATCCCTGATTTCATCTTTGCCAATGTCAGTGAGGGGGAGGGGAAATATATCTGTGACCGCTTTTACCCCAATGACTTGTGGGTAGTTGTGTTCCAGTTTCAGCACATCATGGTTGGCCTTATCCTGCCAGGTATTGTCATCCTGTCCTGCTATTGCATTATCATCTCCAAGCTGTCACACTCCAAGGGCCACCAGAAGCGCAAGGCTCTAAAAACTACAGTCATCCTCATTCTGGCTTTCTTTGCCTGCTGGCTGCCCTACTACATTGGGATCAGCATCGACTCCTTCATTCTCCTAGAAATCATCAAACAAGGATGCGAGTTTGAGAACACTGTGCACAAGTGGATTTCCATCACAGAGGCCCTTGCCTTTTTCCATTGTTGCCTGAACCCCATCCTCTATGCCTTCCTTGGAGCCAAATTTAAAACATCGGCCCAGCATGCACTCACCTCTGTGAGCAGAGGGTCTAGCCTCAAGATCCTTTCTAAAGGAAAGCGGGGTGGACATTCTTCTGTTTCAACTGAGTCAGAGTCCTCAAGTTTTCATTCCAGCTAACGCTGACATTAGAGACTATTTTATACAACAAAGAACTTTTTTTTAAAGTTACACATTTTTTGAAATGCAAGAGACTGACCCTACTGTACAGTTTTTATTGACTGTGGGATTTTGCCTTGTTTTAGTTTTTGTGAGGTTTAATTGACTTATTTATATTTTTGTTTTATGTTAATGAGTGTCTAGGCAGGACCTGTGGCCAAGTTTTTAGTTGTGTGTTTGGTTGTAGGAATGTAGAAAAGGGAACTGAACATTCCTGAGTATGTAGTGAATCACGTAAAGCTAGAAATGATCCTCAGCTGTTTGTGCATAAATAATCTCTTCATTCCAGTGGAACATTTCTTCTTCCTGTTACGTTGTTTGGTTACACTATGTGATTTTGCTATAGAAGATAGCACTTAGAACCAAAGGCTGAAGTGGTATAGAAGTGCTGGTTTGCCAGTTTGCAGGAGTAAGTTGACTTCAGCATCTACAATGTACAGTCTTGTATTAAGTTGTTAATAAAAGTACTTCATAAACTTTCCTTAGTGTTATGTTCTGATTTCCGTTGACATCAGTTTGGCTGGCAGAACACAAATAATAGACATGTTTATGACATACCAGGTGCTGTCCTGGGTATTTTTGTTGTAATAATTTATTTACCCTGCATCACAACTTTTATTACTCAATATTTTATAAAAGAGGAAAGTGAGTTACAGAGAGCGTAAGAAATTTGGTCAAAGGCATATAGAAAGGAGAGCTTTAAACCAACTAATGTGACTTAAGAATCTGAAGCCTTAGCCACTTTCAAGGCAGATGAAAGCTTAGAGCTGTCCATCCAGTACCTATTCCTATAAAAGATCATCTTTCAGGGGCCAGGGAGATGGCTCAGTGGAATAAGTGCTTCCCTGGCAAGCACAAAGGCCTGAG
>NDGN011441967.1:0-12332 GCA_002564285.1 Tympanoctomys barrerae
ATATGGTTAGGGTTATGGGTATGGTTATGGATAGGATTGGGTTTATCGTTACGGTTTGTGTTCATGTTAGAGTTAGAAGTACTGTTAGTATTAAGTTTAGGGATAGGATTAGGTTAAGGTTTATGGTTAGGTTTAGGTTTAGGGTTAGGATTAGGGTTACAGTTAGGGTTAGGGTTATAATTAGGTTTAGGGTTAGGCTCAGGGTTCAAGTAAGGGGTACATTTAGGGTGAGGGTTATGGTAACAGTTAGGTTTAGGGTTAGGGTTACATTTTAACTTAGGTTTAGGTTTAGGGTTACATTTTAGCTTAGGTTTAGGGTTAGAGTTATGCCTATGATTAGCATCAGGATTAGTTTTTAGAGTTATGGTTTGGGTTAGGATTAGAATTAGGTTTAGAGTTAGGTTTAGGGACATGGTTAGGTTTACAATTAGTTTAGTTGTATGGTTAGGCTTAGGGATACAATTAAGTTTAGGGTTATGGTTAGGTATAGGTTTACGCTTTGTGCTGGGTTAGTATTAGGGTTACAGTTAGAGTTCGGTTTAGGGTTAATGTTAGTGTTAGGGATAGGGTTAGAGTTATGGTTAACGTTAGGGTTAATTTTAGGGTTGGGTTTAGGGTTATGGTTAGGTTTAGTTGTAGGGTTAGGGCTAGGATTAGAGGTACAGTTATGGTTAGGGTTAGTGTTAATGTTAGGATTACTGTTAGGTTTAGGTTTAGTTTTAGGGATTGTGATATGGTTAGGTTTAAGTTTAGCATTAGGATTACAGTCAGAGTTAGAGTCTGGTTTAGGTTTAGGGTTATGGTTAGGGTTAATTAGGGTTAGGGTTAGATTTAAGATTTCATTTAAGGTTATTGTTAGGATTAGGGTTAGGGTTAGGGTTAGGGTTTTGTTTAGGGTTAGGGTACTTTTAGGTTTACTGTTTGGGTTAGGATAAAGTTGCGGTTGCTTTTAAGGTTAGGTATATAGTTATGGTTATTATAAAGTTTAGGATTAGGTTTATGGGTACAGTTAGGTTTAGGGTTAGGGTTAATGTTAGTATTATGGTTAGGGTTAGGGTTTCAGTTATGGTTAGGATTAGGGTTACATTTATGGTTAGTTTTAGGATTAGTCTTACTGTTATGATTAGCTTTAGGGTTAGGTTTAGTGTTAGGGTTGGCGTTACAGTTAGAGTTAGAGTTACACTTAGGGTTAGGTTTAGGGTTATAATTAGCTTTAGTGTTAGGCTTACTGTTAGAGTTAGGCTTATGGTTATGGTTAGGGTTAGAATTAGAATTACAGTTGGTTTAGGGTTAGGTTTAGGGTTCAGTTTACATTTAGTGTTAGGGTTATGTTAAGGGTTAGGTTTAGGATTAGGTATAAATTTATGGTTAGGGTTATGGTTAAGGTTAGGATTACAGTCAAAGTTAGGATTACGGTTTTGTTTAGCATTGTGGCTAGTGCTAGGTTATGGTTAGGTTTACCCTTATGTTTAGAGTTAGGGTTAGGTTAGGGTTACAGTTAGGGTTAGGGCTAATGTTAGGGGTTGGTTTAGTGCTAGTGTTAGGGTTAGCATTAGGTTAATGTTTATTGTTAGAGTTACTGTTAAGGTTAGCATTACAGTTATAATCATAGTTAGGGTGATGGTTTGTGTTACATTAACCGGTTAGGGTTAGGTTTACAGTTAGGTTTAGGGTTAGTGTTAGGTTAGAGTTAGGGTTACAGTTAGGGTTAGGGTTAGGGTTAAGATTAGCATGTGGTTTAGGATTAGAGTTATACTTAGAGTTAGTGTTATGGTTAGGGTAACAGTTAGGGTTAGGGTTAGGCCTAGGGTTACAGTTAGTGTTGGTGTTATGTTTAGGAGTACAGTTAGTGTTATGGTTATTGTTAGGTGTAGGGTTAGTGTTATGCTTATGATTAAGTTTAGAATTAGGGTTGGGGTTATGGCTAGCTTTAGTTTAAGTTTAGGCCTAGGTTATGTTTAGGGTTATACATAGTTAGGTGTAGAGTTAGGATTAGGGTTATGATTAAGGTTAGGCTTAGGGTTATGCTTAGGGTGAGGTTTAGGGATATCTCAGAGCTGGATTATGGTTAGGGTTAGGGTTAGGGTTATAGTTAAATATAGTTAGGGCTAGTGTTAGGGTTAGGGACTGAGTTAGGGTTACAGTCAGCATTAGTGTTCCATTAGGTTTAGGTGTAGGCTTAGGTTTAGGTTTATAGTTAGGGTTATAGTTAGGGTTAGGGATAGGGTTAGGGGAACGGTTAAGGTTAGGGTTAGGTTTAGTATGGCATTTAGTATTAAAGTTACAAATAGGACTAGATTTAGTGTAAGAGTTATGGTTACAGTAGGGTTATGTTTATGGTTAGGGTTATGTTTACAATTAGGTTTAGGGTAGGGTTAGGTTTAGGGTTAGGGTTATGGTTACATTTAGTGTTAGAGTTATGATTATGTTTAGAGTTATGGTTAGTGTTAGGGTTAGGGTTAAGCTTAGGATTAATGTTAGGTTTACAGTTCAGGTTAGAGTAAGGGTTTTGGTTAGGTTACACTTAGGGTTAGGGTTAGGTTCTAGATAAGGGTTAACTTTAAGGTTAGGGTTAGTGTTAGCATTTGGGTTAGGTTTACAGTTAAGGTTATGGTTAGAGTTAGGGTTATGTCCAGAGTTACAGTTAGTGTTAGGGTTATAATTAGCATTAGGTTTATGGCTATGCTTCTGGTTAGTTCTAGTGTTAAGCTTAGTGTTAGGATTTGGTTAGATTTAGAGTTAGGTTTAGGTTTATGGTTACTTTTAGGTTTAGGTTTTGTTATAGGGTAAGATTTAGTGTTATGGTTACAATTGGTTTTAGCATTATGGTTAGGTATACAGTTATGCTTAGGGTTAGAGTCAGGCTTAGGGTAAGGGTTATGGTTAGGGTTAAGGTTAAGGTTAAGGTTAGGATTAATGTTAGGTTTAGGTTTAGGTTTAGGGTTCAGTTTAATGTAAGGGTTTTAGTTAAGGTTAGGGTTAGCATTAGAGTTATGGTTACGTTTATTGCTTGAGTTATTTTTGTGTTAGGGTGACATGTTTAGGGTTAAGGCTAGGGTTAGGATTAGGGTTATGGTTAGGGTTACAGTTAGGGTTAGGATTATGATTAAGGTTACTTTTACAGTTAAGGTTAGAGTTAGGGTTAGGGTTAGGTTTTGTATTAAATGTAGAGTTTTGTGTTATGTTTCGTGTGAGGGTTAGGGTTAAGATTAGGGTGTTGGTTAGGGTTACTATTAGGGTTAGGTTTGCAGTTAGGGTTAGGATTTCATTTAGAGTTAAGGTTAGGTTTAGGGTTAAGCTTACTGTTAAGGTTATTGCTAGGGTCGTGTTTAGGGTTATGGTTATGATTATATTTAGGGTTAGTGTTAGGTTTAGGATTAGGGTTACAGTTAAGGTTAGGGTTAAGGTTTTGACTAGTGTTACAGTTAGCATTATGGTTAGGTTTACATTTAGGTTTATGGTTACATTTAGGGGTAGGGTTACGGTTAGATTTAGGGTTAGGGTTTGGCTTATGGTTAGGGATAAGTTTATGGTTAATGTTAGCCTTAAGGTTATATTTAAGGTTATGATTAGGTTTGGGTTAGGGTTAGGATTACATTTAGGGTTAGGATTAGGGTTACAGTTTGGGTTACAATTAGATTTAGTGTTAGGTTTATGGTCAGGGTCAAGGTTAGGTTTAGGGTTATATTTAGGGATAGGGTTCGTGTTAGGTTTAGTCTGATGTTTAAAGTTAAGGTTATTGTTTGGGTTAGGATTTTGGTTAATGTTACAGTTAGGGTTGGGGTTCTAGTTTTGTTTTCATTTAGGGTTAGGTTTAGGTTTATTGTTAGGGCTATGGTTGGTTTTAGCGTTATGGTTAGGTTTAGGTTTAGGTTTATAGCTAGTGCTAGTGTTAGTGTTGGGTTAGGTTAAGGTTTACTGTTAGGGTTAGTGTTAGGGTTATGGTTACTGCTAGGGTTAGTTTTATAGTTGGGTTTAGTGTTATGTTTATGGTTATGTTTAGGTTTAGGGTAAGTGTTAACATTAAGATTAGGGTGTTATTAGGGTTACTGTTAGAGTTACTGTTAGGGTTAGAGCTAGAATTAGATTTAGTAATAGTATTAGGGTTATGTTTAAGGTTAGGTTTAGAGATAGGATTAGGGTTTTGGTTAGGATTCCCATTAGGGTGAGTGATATGGCTACATTTACATTTAAGTTTAAGGTTACATTTAGAGTAAGTATTAGGGTTTGAGTTAGAGTCAGGTTTAGGGTTGGCATTAGTGTTATGGTTTGGAGTAGGTTTAAGTTTAGGTTTAGTGTTAGGTTATAGTTACATTTAGGGTAGGTTTAGTGTTAGATTAGGGTTTTGGTTATGGTTACAGTTAAGGTTATGTTTATAGTTAGGGTTAAGGTTACTTTTAGTTAAGGTTACTTTTAGGCTTAGCGGTAGGTTTAGAGTTAGGGTTAGTGTTAGGGTTAAGGTTACTGTTAGGGTAATTGTAAGTTTATGGTTAGGGGTAGGGTTAGGGTTTGGGCTTGGGTTACAGTTAGTGTTAGGGTTAAGTTTACTTTCAGGTTGAGGGTTGTGGTTAGGTTTAAGGACACGGTTAGGATTATGGTTAGTGTTATGATTATGGTTAGGGTTAGGTTTGCAGTTAGGTTTAGGGTTAGGGATAGTGTTAGGGTTAGGGTTAGGGTTTGATGTATGTGTTGGGTTAGGGTTGCAGTTTGTGTTAGCCTTAGTTTAGGTTTAGCGTTATGCTTAGTGTAAGGGTTCGTGTTAGGTTTAGCGTTATGGTTAGGTTTGGGGTAGGTTTAGTGCAAGGGTTTCAGTTAGGGCTAGGGTTAGGTTTAGGGTTAGCATTACATTTAGTGTTACAGTTAGGATTAGGGTTTGGGTTACAATTAGGTTTACAGTTAGGGATATGGTTAGTGTTAGTGTTACATTTAGGGTTAGAATTATGATTATGGTTAGGATTAGGGTTAGTGTTAGATTTAGGGATACGTTTAGGGTTATGGTTATGGTTAAGGGTAGAGTTAGGGTCATGGTTAGTGTTATGGTTAGCATTAGTTTTAGTGTTCAGTTTAGGTTTAGTGTTAGTTTTAGGGTTAGAGTTAGTGTTACATATAGAGTTAGAAATACATTTTCAGTTAGGGTTAGGGTTACATTTAGGATTAGGGTTCATGATAATATTAGGGTGAAGTTTACGGTTAGGTTATGGTTGCTCTTATGGGTTTTGTTAGGATTACATTTAATGTTAGGTTTATGGTTATGTTTATGTTAGAGTTAACATTACGGTTAGGTGTAGTGTTAGGATTAGGGTTAGGGTTACACTTAGGGTTAGGTTTAGGATTACATTTAGGCTTAGCATTAGATTCAGTGTCAGGGTTAGGGTTAGGGTTATAGTTGGTGTTGGCATTATGTTTAGGTTCAGAGTTATGCTTAGTGTTAGGTTTAGGGTTTGGTTTAGGTTTAGGTTTAGGGTTAGGGTTAGTGGTAGAGTTAGGGTTAATGTTAGGTTAAAGGTTACAGTTAGGGTTATTAGGGTTAGGGTTCAAGTTAGGGTTATGTTTAGGGTTAGGGTTGTGGTTAGTGTTAGGGTTATGGTTAGCTTTAGGGTTACAGTTAGGATTAGTGTTAGGTTAGATTACAGGTAGTGTTAGGCATAGGGTTAGGGTTATATTTAGGGTAAGGGTTCAGTTTAGGGTTAGGGTTAGGTTTGCATTAGGGGTACTATTAAGGTTATTGTAATGTTATGTTTGGGGTTATGGTTAGGGTTAGAGTTACAGTTATGTTAAGGGTTAGTTTTAGTGTTATGCTTAGAGTTAGGTTTACATTAAGTGTTACGGTTAGGTTTACATTTAGGTTTAGAGTTACAGTTAGGTTTAGGGTTACAGTTAAGGTTAGGGTTAGGGTCACAGTTATGATTTTGTTAGGTTTATAGTTAGGTTTAGGATTAGGGTTAGTGTTAGAGTTAGGGTTATGCTTTGGCTTATGATCAGTGTTATGGTTAAGTTTAGGCTTGGGGTTAGGGTTAAGTTTCAGTTTAGAGTTTTGATTATGGTTTATTTAACAGATAAATGTTATGGTTAAGGTTAGTTTAGGGTTAGGGTTAGGTTTAGTTTACAGTTACAGTTAGTGTTAGGGTCAAGTTTAGGGTTAGTGTTAAGGATAGTGTTAGGATTAGGGTTAATGTTAGGGTTATGGTTAGATTTAGGGTTAGAGTTAGGATTACTGTTAGACTTAGGTTTACATTTAGGGTTAGAGTTAGTGTTAGTGTAAATTTTAAGGTTAGGTTTACAGTTAGGGTTATAGTAATGGTTACAGGTAGGGTAAAGTTTACCGTTATGGTTAGAGTTAGGGTTATGATTGGGTTAGAGCTAGAATTAGGCTGTTTAAGGTTTAGGGCTATGGTTACAATTATGGTTATGGTAAGGGTTATGGTTAGGTTAGTGCTGTGGTTAGGATTAGGGTTGGGTTAGTGTTAGATTTACATTTAGGTTTTGGCATATGCTTAGTGTTAGGATTATGGTTAGTGTTAGACTTAGGGTTAGGGTTAGGGTTACACTTAGTGTTAGGCTTAGGTTTAGGGTTACAGTTAAGGTTAAGGTTAGGTTTAAGTTAAGTGTTACTGTTGAGTTTAGGGTTACAGATAGGGTAAGGTTTGCTGTTTTGGTTAGGGTTAGTGTTAGGTTTAGGGTTATGTTTAGGATAAGGGTTAGTGTTAGAGTTAGGGTGATGCTGAGGGTTAGGGTTATGGTTAGGGTAGTTTTAGGGTTAAGGATACAGTTAGAGTTAGGTTTAGGGGTACATTAAAGTTTAGTGTTAGGTTTAAGGTTAGGTTTAGAGTTAGGGTTATGGTTGACATTAGCCTTACTAACCCTAAGTTATGTTTAGGGTTATACTTATGTTTGGTTTTTGGGTTAGGGTTAGAGTTTGGCTTGTGGTTCTGTTTAGAGTTAGGGTTAAGGTTAGGTTTACAGTTACAGTTGTGGTTAGGCTTAAGGTTAGACCTTGGGTTGGTGTTATGGTTAGGTTTATGGTTATGGTTACTTTTAGGGTTGTAATTAGGCTTACGTTTATAGTTAGTGTTAGGGTTAGTTTTGGTGTTACACTTACTATTAGGGTTAGGATTGGGTTTATTGCTAGGTTTAGGTTTAAGTTTACTGTGAGTGTTAGGATTTCTTTTAGATTTGGTTTACTTTTAGGTTTAGGGTTAGGGTTTGGTTTAGGGTTGTAGTTAGGGTTAGGATTAGGTTTAGGGTATGGATTATGGTTAGGGTTCTGTTTAGCATTAATGCTACAGTTAGGGTTAGGGTTACAGTTAGGTTTATGGTTACGTTAAGGGTTAGGGTTCGGTTTAGGGTAATGTTTACAGTTAGGGTTTGGCTTAGGGTAAGGATTAGCGTTAGGGTTACGGTTATGATTAGGGTTTTGTTTAAGTTTGTTGATCTTATGGTTACATTTAGGGTTAGGGTTTGGTTTAGGATTAAGGTTTTTGTTAGGGTTACAGTTAGGGTTCCAGTTACAGGTAGGTTTAAGGTTATATTTAGGTTTAAGGTTAGGTTTAGGGTTACTCTTAGGATTAGGGTTATGGTACCGTTAGGGTTATTGTAAGGGTTAGAGTTAGGGTTACAGTTATGTTTAGAGTTATGTCCCAGTTAGGTTAGGGTTAGTTTTAGGGTTAGGATTAGAGTATGGTTAGGGTTAAGGTTACATTTAGGTTTATGGATGGTGTTAGGATTAGAGTTTTGCTTAGGATTACAGTTAGTGTTAGGTTTACAGTTAGTGGTAGGATTATGTTTAGTGTTAGGGTTAGGTTTATGTTAGGTTTAGGGTTATGGTAAAGGTTAGGGTTAGGGTTATAGTTAGGGTTATAAAAGGGTGACTGTTAGGCTTAGTGTTAGGGTTAGGGTTAGGGTTAGGTTTAGTTACAGTTAAGATTAGGATTTCATTTAGGGTGAGGGTTAATTTTTGGGTTAGGGTTAGGTTTAGGGTAGGGTTACCATTAGGGTTATTGTAAGTGTTAGGTTTAGGGTTATAGTTATGGTTAGGGTTACAGTTAGGATTAGGTTTACAGTTATGGTTAGGGTTAGGGTCAGATTTAGGGTTACCATTAGGGTTAGGCTTTGGCTTATGATCAGGGTTAAGGTTATGGTTAGGGTTAGGTTTAGGGTTTTGTTTAGGGTTAGGGTTAGTTTAAGGTTACCTGATTTTGTAACAGCATGTTTTTTTTATACCCCTGGTGATGAAACAATAACAAATAATAATAGCTCGATTGTTTAATATGGCCCTTCATTATATTTTCTCTGCTCCACATTGAGCAGGGCAATGGCTGTTCAAGTGGCATTAAGAGCCTTTGTCACATTGTAACCCAGTTGTCTCACATGTATATCTGTTATTTTTTAAAGAAGAGTTTTAACAATATTAAATAACATATGTTTAAGTCTCTCAAGTTTTGTATATTCATGGCCTTTTGAGGCAATGTTCTATCCAAGTATTTTGACATGGGTCATCACTGTTAATCTACTCTAATAGCAAGGAACATCAGTTAACAACAGAATCTGAATTGTCAGACCTAGGGAAAGTGCTGAGTACTCTCCAGTATGTAAGTGGAGCCGCTATCTGGGTAACTACCAACAAATCTATAGAAGCAGCTCTTGAAAGTTTTACAGGCTCTATCCTTATATTGGCAGCTAATATGGGTTCCCTCAGTCTGAGAAGGAAGATACATGACCACCTCAATCTGAAACTTCCTCTGACTCTATCATAAACACTTTTTTTCTCTAGTAGCTTTGGATATTTTTCCTTGAAATGTCTCTTCTCCCTGTCTGGATCCAGGAAAGCATAACTTTTTTCCATTTCCTGACTGACCTTTTTTCCTGTAGACTGCTAGTATTCCCATTTTTATTTTTTTCTATTCCATTCTGTGTCCTTTTTAGAAACACCTCAACTCAGATAAATTTATTCTTGAAAACCCTTCTAACTTCTGCAGCTTGTGTCAGATATCTGGGGTCCACTGTGTGACTTCTTGGTTTTAAGGTCTTCTGCAGGTAGCCCTGTTCAAAGAATGAGTGCAACTTCCCCTATAGTAGATTTCCTGACATAGGATTAGACTAATAGAGGAAGCATCTTTGAGAGCAATCAGGCCTGTCCAAGGAACGTGAAGATAGCTTTCCTGTAATGAGGCAGGAAACACAGAGAAGACTCAACTCACCTGGGCAGTATGAGTTGATGAAGTAGACAGTTAAGGCCTTACTATGTCTCTATAGACAAAATCTGTATGATTACCTGGGTTTTGGTATCTTTTTGAGAAAGAACAAATTTTCTGAAAAATTATAGTATGTATAATCAAAGCACAAGCATTTGAGCTAACAGATAAATGTATAAACTTTTTGAGACTAGCAATCATAACCCATTTTCTTTTAGACCCCTTTACTTTTGGAGTATGACAGTTTGCTATAAGTCCCTCCACCTATACTTACAATTATCTCTAAATTTTGAGAACATTTGAAAACCAGATTAATGTTTTTAATTAATTTAAGTACAGTTGGGCACATTTTTTTAGTTACACCTATGTTTACTGTCAGCATGAAATACCTGAGTTACATCAAAAATCAACCAGGCTTATATACTTATCATGAAATACACAGTATTCAGTCAGATTAAACCAATGTCCCATTCAGTTTTTTATATGTCCCCTATTGTAATCAAGGGGCACTACAGACAGATTTATCCTTTTAACACTGGCTCTGAGTTTTATGTTCTAAAGACAAGGCCTGGCTCTATCTATAAGCCCAAAGCTATTTGACACTGTATAGCCAGTGTTTTTAGAATTTTTTTACAGTGACAAGATTTTATTTGTACATGAACAATATATCTCAATTACAGTTAAAGCAAAATGATGATGACTGGAAGGTCAGGGCTGGAGAAAGATAAAGAGAACTGTGTCAATGTTCAGGAATGCGAATGCGCTGGGGTTTTTTCCTGTAGTTGTCATTACTCAGGGCTCCTCCATGGAGATGACAGGTAGGGATGACAGTCTGGCCAGAGGGAGGAGGCAGGCCCAGTGCCCTTCAGTCCTACTGGACCATCTGGAAAGCTGAGTCTGAGATGTAGGGCCTTGGCCTCAGAGTTCAGTCTTACTTTTAGTGGCTGCCTTAGCAGTAAGGGCATGGCTTGTGGGCCTCTTAAGACAGTCCCTCTTATGCTGGCTTGGCTTCTGAAAGCAGTAGCAGAAGAACCTCATCAGTAGATGGACCTCATTGTCCTTGAGCTCTTCCTGGAACCCAGAGAATCAGACTTAGGGTCTGTTTTGAGGTTGGAACAAAGGCAGCCATTTTTGGTCTCTTTGGAGTTTTTTCCCCCTGTTTTTTTCCCAGTTTTCATCATAGGACATTGTTTCCTTAGTGCCTTATAAAGTATCAAATGAGTTGTCTGGAGCAAAAGCCATCTTTTATAGTTTTTTTTTAATATATGGAGCTGACAGTAATGAATTTATCTGTAGGAGTAATCTGTCCCTCTATTGAATTAGCATCTCATGAAGTATGTCTTACCAATGACTCTATTAAACATTACAAGAAATCAGACGGATGTTTATCTTTTTTTGTAAATAGATGGAATTTAATAACTGAAGGCTTGGTTTTTGTTCTTTTTAGGCCTTTAAGACTACACACTAGAAAATATTTTTATTACAATCTCTTGCCTGGCTATTAGGCCAGCAGGTGTCTGACTGCTTCAGCTCCAGTGGGAGCAGGTAGCTCTTGTTACCAAGATAAACTGGCTGTTTATCTTCTGGTTGTTTAAAATTAACTGTTTAAAATTAACAATAGAACATTTATCTCTAAATGCAGCATCAGCTTATAATGTTGTCTGCCTTTTCATAGAAGTCAAAGCTTGATTTAAGATTAATGTTACATTTTTTAAATCTAATTTATAAATCTGAATAAATCCTCTAAAGATATCAATGTACTTATCAGGGTCATCTAAAGACTTTTTAAATCTGACATTATCTGTTTTATGTCACAGAGGAAATGGCACATAAACTCTGGAAGTTCTGAACTTAAACTATCTTTTTACTTTAAAAAAAAAAGATGTTATCCCTGTGTAAACTCAGGTAAGGATGGGTGTAGCCTTGTAGGATCTTGGTTTAGAAGCCCATTCCTTTTGAAAGACAAATAGAAGAAAACCTTACTTTTAGTAATGGTGGGTAACGCTGTGATTAAGTCTATCTTATCCTTAGGCTCCCAAGGTCATGAAGTAGTAGCCTTAGGCATCTGAACTCTCTGGTTCTCCTGTAACACACGCCTACATTTTAATACTAGAATGACTTTCTTAAGGCAAACAAAATCTGAACATAAGACTATTAGTCTGGTAGTCTTAAGAAGGAAGCATAACCATTGCATGAAAAGGTTAATTCATCTAATCACCTAAGCAAAATTTTTAGCAACTAAACAAGATTTAACCTTGAAGCTCACAGGTGAAACTTATTGTCATCTAGCATCACACTTTACATATTGTAAAAACACAATACACCTGGCAAACATCTTACTCTTAGTTAATATGAAAAGCAGATGTAAGTTTCCCCTAATAACCACTATTGCAAGCTGTCTTAGCCTTATTTTTGAAAGAGTGAATCATTAACTTGTTCTACTGAAAAGCTCTGGTAGAATTCCTAGTTTACTAGCAGAGAGGAAAAGTACAATAGGTAAGTGGAGAGCTTTCAGTGGTCAGCAGCCAGTTTTCACCAAGAAACCTTTGGGTATGGTGCCTTAACCTCTTATGTATTCTTGGTTTCTTTTGGCTCACAAATCCAGAGATGTCTCCAGAAAGGAATCCAGCAGTTTCTCTATTCAACATTCCATCAGCAATAGGCTTCAATGGGGATTCACCAAAGAACAGCTGGGGAAACCTGTCCTTTGCTTTAAAGAGTGGCATCTGTTCTAAGAACACTTACTAGCTGGCAGAGTAAACACTGTTTGACCAAATTCTATAAGGAATATTTTAAAAGCCTGAACAAGATTACCTAAACACCTTACAGTAAAGGCTTTAAGTCTACAACTTATCTCTAGCTGTACTGTCTAAAGTCAACCAAGGAATACCAGTACATTTAGCATCTAGTTTAAATGTAACATATACAAGTACAAAATAGTCATAAAATATCCCATTAAAGAAATATCATAATCTTATAAAATTTCCATGTTTCAGCTTAGATTTATGAACACATTTTGACCAACATTTTAACAACTGCATAATGAATTTATCTGTGTACTGGGAAGCAGGCAGAAAGAGCAGGTTCTGAGGGTGATGGTCAGGGGTCACAGCCACTTCTTATCAGTTGGAACTGCCAGTG